>JAUZST010023657.1:0-31473 GCA_034779995.1 Parotocinclus haroldoi
CCCACCACTTTCTTGATTTTGTTCAAGTGCAGTCCGTCAAGAGAAGGTATCAGATCACACTGGATAAGTTCTTCAAATGTTGACTGGAATTGAGTAAGAACTTGTTTTTTAAAATATTATTACTTTGCATGCTGAGTATCTATATATTGTATTGTAGATCGTTTTGAAAAACCTGGCTGAAAATTTATTTTCAATGAACAAAGTTGGTAAGTAACAGTAGTTCTTGTTTGTACGTTCTCTATACGTCTAAAACGTACAATAAAGGTTTAATAAACATTTAATATGTTAGATAAATTACAGCACGTCCCGCCTTGTAACATAGAGCATGTTCGTTTAATTGGACCAGCCGATGATTAGGACCAAAACGATTCGACTGTATATGAATACTAACTCATTACATTATTTCTTAACTGCAGACTTCTTATACACAATTTGACTTTGAAAAGATTTGCATCTATCAGATGCCTTATTCATTGCCACCACCCCAATTCATACAAACTCACATTATTCAGTAGTCTAGTACCTTAACGCCTGAGCCACCACTGAACTGTAATGCTATGTACTTTGAACCCTTCCAAAATGACCTTGGTAGCAACTGGGAAATTCAGCTCAGAACTTTTTCCAGTTCAGGGTACAGTATGGCTTTGTTTATTTATTAGTTTTATTTAAAGTCACACCAGAATCAATGGCTATATTCACAACAGACATAAAGTTATATATCAACACAGTAGTTATTGGTCAGTTCAGAATTACCTCTTAACTTATTGCATGGTTTTGGAATGTGCGAGGAAACCGGAGCACCCTGATTGAACCCAGGCAGGTGGATTCTAGGGTCGAGATTGAACAGCACTGTGCAACAATAGGTAAATAAATCTTGTGCTTTTGTGGTGAGGGTTCTAATATAAATATACTGCTCACAAAATTAGGGGATACCCCAAAATACAATAACCTTTAATGAACTATCCTCTGATTTTTGTGAACACTGTATATGACACAGGAACACCAAATTTCATTCGCACTTTTACTCTTATTTTTTCTTCCTGCGTATATATGCTGCCCCCAGTGGTTTTCGGATGCCCCTTTCATGATTTTGTTCTGGCGCCTGAAGGTACTGTACCTGTGAACATGATTTCATACCCAAATTTGATATGCCTTTTCATTATATAAAAGACAGAAATTAAAGGCTTGACCCGTGGTTCAAAGCCAGCATGTAATCAGGAATGAAGGAATGCTGACCCAGCTGGAGATAATGAAGAAAGATAGACGAAATGGTTTTTAAATGTTATGCTGAAGCCAAATCAGATAAACAACCCACATAATTGAAAGGTTAAAAGCTGAAGACGTGACATCATGCTTTTATCGGATGCTTCATCATTTATCTGTTCCATTTGGTTAGGGTGGAAAGACCTGAGTAGAAAACATCTGCTTAAATCATACCAATCTAAAGCTCGAGCCAATAATGGCAGAGACTGACCAGCAGGGGGAGACGTGGCTGCTGGGATAATTTAACACCGAGGCATGTAAGCTAATTCATACCCCCTAATTGAATTGGAATGATTAACAAATTAAAACTATATACATAATATAAATTAAATGAGCCAAAACTAAAAGTGCTAAATATTAAGCGTTTAATTGCTCTAACAACAAATAATTGATCAGAAAATTCGCAAGAACTAACAACGTGTGCTCCTGAGACCTGCCACCATTGGCTTGGCACTCTTCTTTGGCTGCAGTGATCCTCTGAAAAGCTGCTTACTCTTCTTGAACATAACGAATGGAGTGTGCAAAGAATGAAAGTTTCAATATAAAGCTCAAACTGACACATCTCGACGTTTTGGTTGTCATGTCTGGACTGTGGTTGTTTAGCGGTTAAAGTACTAGACTGTGGACCAGAAGGCATATTCCAAGATAGAGCTGCTAGGTCCTGAAGCAAGGCCCTTAATCCCAAAATATAAATTGGTCACTGTCAATCAGTGTAATGGCCCCAAAACTGCAGAATGTCCTTCCTCAAGCTCTTTGACTCTGCTCTTCATTCTCTTCCTTCAAGGCTTAATTTAAAACTCTTTTCTCTCAATACTTCCCTTTTCCCATCCTCCCATCCCATATTTTGGTGTGAAATTGGCTTGGAAAGGCACTATACACATACAACATATTGTTATTATGATTAATATTATTAGTCTCTGGCTATCTTCAACCCGTTTGAAGACCTATTTATTCCGCACTTAACTAACCTAACTAACCCCCCCTCCCCTCCTCTCTTTCTCTATTTAAAAAACAAACAAAAAAAACTCAAGCATTATAGTTTCAAGTGTATTCTTGTTTAGATACCTGGTTATTAGGAATAGATAGTTTCTGATGTCTAAAAGCACTTTTGTAAGTCGCTCTGGTTAAGAGCATCTGCTAAAGTCTGTAAATGTTCAGCATCGCTGTATTTTAAAAAAAAGGTTTCTGTCTTTTTTTCTTTAAAAATGTGTAATAGTTGATAATCTGCCAGGTGGCACCATTTAACAATTTCCCATTAACCTAAATGATAAGGAGACATGTAGGAGACATATGATAGTATACAAGAATAGGAATAGTATGATATACATACACACATACACACTTTTATTTATTGGACAGTAAGTGCACAGTGTAGTGTAGCATTGTTCCAGACTGTGCTGAGCAAAGGGGCTACTAGCCAGTAAGAATTGGGATATACCACAGACTGGAGGCTAATACAGGGATGCTGTGTACTGATAGCAGTTCAGATGTTGTATATATCAATTACTCAGTTCATTTATTTCTACATACATGTCAATACATTGCCATACTTCCATACTTGTGTGTTTGAAAAGGGAGGCTAGAAATGAACATTAATTAGATATGTTGATATTGAATGGTTAACAAGCTTTGTAAACTTGTTTTGGGGGTTTGTGGACACTAAGCATTAATCAATAAATACAAAGGTAAGTTCACTTTATGTGTAAATGAATACATTTGCTACATAGGCCATCTACTTGGGGATAGAACATACTTTGGCCAGCATATATCTAATCTATTGGTAGCCTAAGACTTTTGCTCAGTGTTATAATCTAGAAAAGTCACCCAATTTGCTTGGTATCACTCTATGCAGATGAAAAGCACAGAGTTTGTTCTTAACCAATCACTTCATGTAAATAACTCAGTCATGCTTGAACAGAGAAACTATGTATCTTGTTCCAGAAACTTGTTTGAATAAAAATAAAAATGTCTTTCTTATGCTATATTCTGGCAACTTTATAAATATAAATCCTCAGTAAACCTCAGCAGGAAAAAGTTACTGATCTTATTATCCAAACAATAAACACGTTTTATTTGAATAGTAAGAGTTACGGCTGCAAAAGTGTGGATCTTTTGTCAGAAAAATCTGGAATTATTATTATAATGTTTACAGATGCAATTGCAATTGCAGATTTTCATTTCATTATAGCACAATAGCACCAAGTTGAGGTCTTAAACTAATTAATTGACATGTTCTGGACCGGATGAGACAATTTGGTAAATCTAATAATTTTTCATTTTTGTTATAGTTGATTTTTGTCCAACAATTTTAAGCCAGTAAGGGTAAACCTGCTTAAACCAAAAGTAGCTGTTGTGACCATTTTGGTTTTCCATACTTTGGTCCATTGATTGGTTTCGGAGCGTCTGACCTCTTGCGCCTACGGCAGCCGTGACCATGGCAACCCACACTTTGGTCATTGTGAATTTAGACAAGGGGAGAGAGAGAGAGAGAGAGAGAGAGAGAGAGAGAGAGTAATATGGGGGAGGAGAGAGGTTCACGCACTGACCCCCTCCCGTCTCTCTCTCTCCCTCTCTCTCTCTCTTTAGGTCTCTCTCTCTCTGCTATAGAAACGGCCCGGTGAAGAACATGAGCAGTGGCGCGCGCTCCTGTCGCGAGCTGGACACTGCAACCCGCAGCCGAGAGCGAGTGAGAGGGGATCAGCGCGCACTGAAGCACGGACCTTTACCAAGCCCTCTGAGCTCAACTCCAGAATCAAGCGCGTTTAGAATAACCCAAGAAAACCAGACTGGTCATAATTAGACCCGGAATAAATCGGCTCGTGCTGTCGCTTGCTCTCACGAGGGAGATGGTTGTGCAGGCGGTGCTGCGCTCCTGCGCCGGATGGCTGTCCTTCTGCCTGCTCGCCTTTGTCCCGCAGCCGGCTGCTGCATCCTTCAGATCAGCACAAGGTGAAAGTTTTTCTTCCCTTCATCTGCTGTGTGTGTGTGTGTGTGTAGTCTGTAATGTTGGACCAGGCACTCTTTCCACCTTGCAACCACATCACACCTTTTTGTGAAAGTTTCTATACTCAAAAGTTCACCTTCATAGCGTAGCCATAGGTCTGTTACTGGTAAGTGTGGGTTTCATTTACACACATCCAGACGTAATAGCCTAAAAAGTCTTTTATCCTTTATTATAAGCATTAGAATATGATCTCAGAATATCTCAGAATATTAGTAATCTGCAAAGAAATTGCAACTGAAATAAAATCCACTTAGCCTCTTACATTTACTTTGCCTTTTATTTTATAGCAGACAGTTTGAACCTAGGATATGTCATGTTTTGTCTCGTCAACTTAATTTGTTAATAAACCTCCATTCCTACATTTCAGACCTGTAACACATTCCCTAATACTTTGAGAGGTAAAGCATTTGCCACTTTGTAATGTTGCCATTCCATTCCACAACACTTGAGATGTTTTGGCACTGCAGATACCAAGCAATTAAGTGATTCAGGTGTTATTTTGACTCATTCTTCCTGGAAACGCATCTTAAGGTGCTCTCTTTGTTGCATTTTTTATTTCTATACTCTCCACACTGTCTGCGTTGGGCACAGGTCAGGACTGCAAGCAGGCCGGTCCAGTACCTGTACCCTCTTCATCCACAGCCATGCCTATGTAATGGTCTAGTTTTGTGTGGTCTGGTTAAGAAATGCATTGGTGTCCATGGAAAAGAGTTTGTCTTGGAGACATGTTACTCGAAACTCTGAATGTACTTTTCTGCAGTAATGCTTCTATTACAAGAGTGTAAATGACCTTTGCTAAGGGCTTTGACTAGAGGGTGACACGAGAGTGGATTTTCATTCCTGTCCCATCCCACTCCCACAGAAAATAATCTTGTCACATCTCAATCCCGGGTCGGAATAAAAAAAAATCCTGTTCTGTCCCTTTCCCGCCCTTGTACCGCTCCCATTTTTCCTACTTATTTGAGTTTTTAGGCAATACAATTACATTTAATCTTATCCCTATTAATTTGTGGTAATATAGAGAGACATTTTATGCCTTAGTAAAAGAATCCTTCACTAAAGGCCACAAAACATAAATAATACATGGCCTGTGGTCCCTATAGTTTTTCCTATTGAGGACCACTAAGTCCCTGTTGAATAAACCCAAACATAACATAAAGTTGCATTTTATTTATTTATTGAGCAATTATTTCCTTAAAACATTAGGCATTAATTTGCCTAAAGAAAAAAATGCACAAAGCAAGAGAACTGTCAACCAACAAATGTGTATAAAAGCTTTACCTTCATAATTCACATACTGTGCCTGAGTTTTGTATAAAGAAACAAGGGCATATGATGCAAATACTAAATACATTCCCGGAATTTGCTTTGCAAGTGTGTCTCTTCTGTGATCACTTGTCCCTGACTCACTGGTGTACTAAACGTCTTACAAGTAACATGCATCGTGTTAACACCGTCACGCTCGACTTTCATAAAGTTCACTAATATTTCCGACTTTCCTGTCAGTTCTTTGAGCTTTATAGATAAGTCGTTACTTCTGGCTTTGCGTTGCAAATGCATTTTTACGACATCAGTTTCTGAGCTTGTGTTTGCTCCCTCCATTGCTGCTGTTCTATGAATTCTGGCGGGAAGCTGTGGCCGGAAGCACTGTTGACTTCTGGGCCATGTAGTTCTTTAGAATTGCAGTACTGTAGGTTTCTTAAAAGAAAAAATCGACCAAATGGCGATGCCTATTCTATGGTTATCTTTTGTCTCATTTATTGGTTCCAATTCCCGTCTGCTGTCGTTAACTTTTTTTATCCTGTAACGTCCCAATCACGTGAGTAATAGTTGAGTCCCATCCTGCAGGAATTCCTCTGGAATCACGTGACCTGTGGGATTCTTGAAAAAATGTCAGCCTCTAATTTGCAGCAGGTCATAAAAGCACAAGGGTGCCATGCATAATATTAAATATGCTTATCATGAAGGGATTTAAAAATTTGGGTACTGCAGTGGCCGTAAAAGTGGTCTTTTGTGTTGAATTTTGAGACATCAATGTTTATGCTAGTTCTGTTGAGTGAATTGATTGATTTATTTTTTTATTCACACCTGTGACCTGTGAGTAAAAAGTAATGGAAGAGCAGAACAAAGTATGTTTGATGTCCTTTACGTCCTTTAATGTGTGAGAGCAAAAATAAAAGCATCCGATCACCTGTTTAAAACCTCTGTGATATGAGACAGGCAGAGAAAAAGTTGTGTGATGCATAGCGGCATTGTGTGTTAGTAAAGCTTCTATGACTTTCGCTCTCTACTACTCATGTGTGTAATGCCTCGTAGAAAAGTGGAGACAAATGCAGATCAGTGAAATCTTTAATGGAATCGGCAGGCAAAAATCCAAAAATGCAAACAGTCCAAAGTCGCAACCGGTATCAGCAAACGATGTCCAAAACGTGAGGCGAGAGGCAAGAAAGTATAAAAAGGGTGAAGCTAATGAGGAACCGGTGTGAGCAATCAGTAAGACGGTGATCATAGGTGTGTTTGTGAGTGGGTGTGGTTTGCTGCACAGCATGTGTGACAGTGTCCTCCCCTACCCCTCCCCTCACCCGTCCTGAGGAAGAGCGAGACCTGACAGGTCGGCCACGAGAGGAGGAACCGGGAGGACACCCACGGCCGCAGGATGGACAGCATGAAATTCCATGATGAGCAGGGAGTCCAGGATGTCTCGACCCAACATTGTTCCTCTGGGCCATAGTCTTCCCAGTCCACCAAGTGCTGCAGTCGTGAGCCGCGCCTCTGGGAATCCAGCAATTGATGGACCGCATAAGCGGGTGCACCGTCCACCTCCAATGGTGGTGGCTGGGTGGGGGTTGCGTCTGCCAGCGGATCAGGGATCCAGAAGTCTGAGAAGACAAACATGGAACTGCGCATGTGAAATGGTAACACTAGGCGATAAGGTACTCTGTTTATGCGTTTAGTGATTTTAAAAGGGCCTAAAAATGTAGGTTGTAACTTATTACTCCCCTGAAGGCGCAGGTGGCGGGTTGACAGCCAGACTCGATCACCAGGCTTGAAGGTGGGTTCAGGGTTACAGCAACAATCAACCTCAGCTTGGTATCTGCTGATGGCCCGTGTGATCCGTTGATGTACTTGTGACCAGACTTCCTCGCTTCTTTTATACCAGGCGTCCACCACTGGGGCATCAGTGGGAGTGGGATCCCAGGGAGTGAATGGAGGCTGGAAGCCCAGTACACAGTGAAATGGAGTGAGACCAGTGGAGGAATGACAGAGCGAATTCTGCCCAGGGGAGAAACTGAGCCCAGTCGGCCTGATTCTCACTGCAATATAATCTTAAGAATGTTCTCAGTTCCTGGTTAACCCGTTCACATTGGCCATTGGGTTGAGGGTGATATCCAGAGGTGAGACTGACAGCCACAACCAGTTTGTTAAAAAACGCCACCCAGGCAGCCGAGATGAACTGAGGACCACTGTCCGAATGAATAACCTCAGGGATCCCAAAAATCGTGAAAACGTTGCTGAAAATTACCTCTACAGTCTCAAATGACGTGGGCAGCTTCGAAAAAGGGATGAACCGGACTAACCTGGAGATGGTGAGAATCGTGGTGTACGCTTGTGAGGGAGGGAGGTCTGTGACAAAGTCCACTGCGAGGTGAAACCAGGGACGAAGTGGGACTGGCAGGGGAATGAGGGAGCCCGTAGGGAGGGATCTCGGGACCTTGTACTGGGCACATGTAGAGCAGGATGACACAAAATTTGGATGTCTTTGTGCATGTGTTTCCACCAAAAGCGCGAAGCCAGGAGCTGAAGGGTACAGGTCTCTCCTGGATGTCCCGAGTAGGGAGAGACATGGGCCCAGGTCAGGAGTTGGTCACGAAATTCAGGGGGGACATACCTTTTGCCTACTGAAACACCTAGCGGCGGTCTAGTTTTCAAGAGCGCTTGGTCCAGTTCGTGTTCGATGTCCCAGAGTACTGCCCCGATGAAGCATGCAGGAGGGAGAATAGGACCTGGATCCTTGACTGGCTCAGTGGTGAACTCGAGACAGCTGCCTTGGTGTTCTTGCTCGCAGGACGGTAGGCAATCATGAAATCAAATCGCACAAAGAATAATGCCCAGCGAGCTAGGCAGGGGTTGAGACGTCTGGCTGATTTGAGGTATTCTAGGTTCTTATGATCTGTGTAGATCATTACCGGATGTTTAGCCCCCTTCAACCAGTGTCTCCATTCCTCCAGGGCCAATTTAAAGGCTAGTAGCTCTCTTTCTCCTACATCGTAGTTCTTTTCTGCCAAGGACAGTTTGTGTGACAGTTTTTTTCAGGATGTCCCAAAACCGGAGTTTGAGTAAAGGCTCCCTTGAGACTTTCCAGTGCCCTTTCAGCGTCCTTGAACCAGAGTAATCGTCGTGGTTTGCCTTTGAGGAGTGTCGTGAGTGGGGCTACTGTGCGGCTAAAATTCCTAATAAATCGCGATAGAAATTAGCGAACCCCCAGGAAGCGTTGGAGATCTTTAATGGTTCGAGGCTTGGGCCAACTGAGGATTGCAGAGACCTTGCTGTCGTCCATAGCGACACCTCGGGGGGGGGGGAAATGACGTAGCCCAGGTTAGTCACAGACTAAGCATGAAATGAGCACTTCTCTGATTTTACACTGAGATTGTTGTCCCTCAGCTTACGGACGACCTGGCGCACATGTTCCCTGTGAGATGCCAGGTCAGGGGAGAAAATCAGGATATTGTCAAGGGAGTCAATATGATTATCTCTTGGATGTTTGATCCAAGTGAAGTCCACGGTAATCAATACAGGGTCTCAAAGTGGAGTCTACTTTGGGTACGAAAAAGAATCCAGCCGAAAGGGGTGATGTAGAGGGTCGAATAAGACCCAGCTGAAGGTACTCCTTGACGTATGCTTCCATGGCCGCCTCTTCCGCAGGGGCTAGTGGATATAGTCGCACTTTGGGGAGGGAAGCACCTGGTATTAGCTCGATCGTGCAGTCATATGGCCTGTGGGGAGGGAGGGATGGCAGCAAGCCCGCACCGAAGACCTCAGTTCTTTAGCAGTCCATGATATGGTGGGATTGTGCTCCTGAAGCCAGAGAAGGCTCAAAATGACGGGGTATGTGAGGGCTTCCATAGGAACAAAAGTGATAGTTTCTTCGTGGGTGATGCCGATTAGCATCTTTACCGGGGTGGTGGTGACCGTGAAGAATCCAGAGCCGGGACGAGTCCAGGGGATCTGGTGTTCCGAGACGAGTTGTGCCGAATTAAAATTCCCCTGAGCTCCTGAATCCACTAGCGCTGTAAGGGACACATCTGAATGAGCTAGGCGAAGTGTCACGGTATGGTCAGAAAAGATGTGAGCAGAGCTGTACTCACCCTCGGTGTGTTGGTGGGGCGACCGTCCCGTGGGTAGGACGACCTCCTAGGGGGCGCTAGATCCACAGTCTGGGCGGAGATATTGGTTAGAGCCACAATACATGCATAATTCCTGGGATGCGTGACGTTGGCATTCCTCTTGGGATAGATGGGTTCTGGCAACCTCCATGGGTTCCGGAACAGGAGGTTGAGGCACGAAAGAAGGCCGTTGGCGGTTAAGCGTTAAACGGTTGAGCGTGCGTGTGGTCATGAGCTGGTCCAGGCAGATAGCGAGGGTGATCAGCTCATCCAGGGTTAAATCTGCATCCCATCCTGAGAGCTCGGACTGTAACTGTAACTGTGATTTAAACTGTTTGAAGGTTTGAAGGTGGGGACTAGAGCCGGCTCATTCCAGCCACTCTGAGACACCAGGGTGCGAAAATTTAGGCCATATTCAGTGGCTGTACAGGGACCTTGGCGTAAGGTCAAAATTTGTTCTGCAGCCGAACATCCATCGCAGGGATGTTGAAAAACCGCCCGAAACACTGCGACGAACCGTTCATAAACTTTAGCTTCCTCACCTTGTTGGGTCCAAATTGCCGTGGCCCAGTCCAGCGCTGGCCCCATGAGAAGCGAAATAATGAGGGCTATGCGAGCCGAGTCAGTTTCAGGGGGTGAGTGAGTGAAGTACAGCTCACACTGAAGTAAAAATCCTTTACACAGATCTGGGTTGCCATCGTACTTCTCAGTTAGAGCGACCTTGTAGGCGACCGTAGCGCGAGGAGGGCTGGGTGGGAGCAGAACTGTAGCCGCGGGGAGTGTAGGAAGATAACTGCGAAACCCACTGAGAAAGATCACTTACGGTAGTGGCGAGCGTGCGGAATGGCTGTCGCTCATCTAGGAGATGTTAAAAGGCGGTGGCAATTTTCCGGATCTGACCCTGAAGTTCAGTGAGCTGCTCTTCGGTGCTCCGGGCAGGAGAAGAGCTCACTTTGGCGGCCACTGTCTCCATCTCCACTCCCTCCTCGCGCTACGGTCGCCTACAAGGTTGCTCTTCCTGAGAAGTACGATGGCAACCCAGATCTGTGTAAAGGACTTTTACTTCAGTGTGAGCTGTACTTAAGATTAAGGTTATTTGAACTGAAGTCTCAAAAATGTAACTACTTATGCAAATATTTCATGAAGCACATCAATTCCTACTGTAGAAGAATGTCAAAATCTCAAGGTAAAAAATAATACCATTTTGATTTTTGGAATAACATGTAACTTTTAAATATGCATTATGTCTGAATTTTACAGCACCAGTGTCAGTTATTTAAAAAATGTTCTTGCCTCTGCATAAGCCGCACAGAAAACCATTAAATATGTCATACACCTGAACAACACCAGGAACACAAACCTTCTGCACATCCAGAACTGTGCTATGTGGGCACACACAGAGGCATGACTAACAGGAAACTTTTCAAGAGATGTTCTACCCCTAAATGAAATTGAGTCCAAATTGCAATGCATCTTATATTCTGGCAAAGCACCTCTGCAAGGTGCAATGACACCACCGCAACACCTTTTTAGGTGATCAGCCCCACAAGGCTGATCCAGGTGGTGATTGGTTTTCAATTGCTGCCTGGTGTCTTTGTGCCTGGCAATTTGTACTTGATGTGAATGTACAGGTCACAAGAAATAATTGCTGTCTACTTGGCAACACTACATTACTGTAGTGTATCGCTGCCCGATCAGGACAATGCCAGGACTGATTAAAAAACTCGTTTACTCACTTATCTAACTCAGCGGACTACAGTGAGAGGATCAATTTACCATAGGGGTGGAATATCCCTTCACATCTTTTTTAAACCTGAACTTAACAGTGCTAGAAAAATGAAACCTCACACATCCAGAGCCAACTTTGTGGGCAAAATGCCGAACCTCCCATGTCTAATGCCTCTGCTCAAACTTCACCTTGCCAGTGGTGAAGAACCACATTAGTTCGGTTCTGGATCTGCAAGATTTCAGTTGCTTTCATTCTCCTGCTGTCCGGGTTTAAAAGAGATTTACATAAAATGAACAAATGATCTGAGCCTGTGTGTGTTTCAAGGCTTTGCTTTTGTCATGGCAGCAGCAGCCTTTTTGTGCTCTGACTGAAGTGCATGCCCTGATAGATAAGTATTCCACTGTGTTTCCATCAACTCAATGAACAGTTTTGCATCCTTGGTTTTCTGCCCATTCATTAAGCATTCACCAACCAATATTTGAGCAGCTCTTTTAAATGAATATCCAATTTTACATGCCAAAGAGGATGTGTTATACTCATTCTGCTCAACCTTAAACCAAGTAGCTTTTCTGGTTGCTTTTGCAACAGTGTGGAATTTTCCTGCACTGTAAAAAAACTTTTTAAGGTATTGTAAATTTACAGTATGGGACATGCATCTTTGTTTGGAATTCTCTTGAAAACAAGGTACTTTGACATGTGACGTCACACTGCATCCTTCTCTTCACTGTTCCATGGTCGTCTGGTTTGAAGTCTTTCATTTTTGCGAGATGGTTGTGTACTGTCTGAAAACACAAAACAAACATGGCATTGTACGTCTGTACACTGACGACGTAATCACATGGGCCATCTATTCATAATCCAGACAATATGCTGGTCATTTCCTCTTCTGGAAGAATAATCATTTCTTATCTCCGCATCTACATCTACATCGGCTTGAACATTCTCTTTATAAATGGCGTCTTTTCTTTTTGTGAGTTGATCGTCTACTGTCTGGAAAACACAAAACAAACATGACAATGTACTTTTGTTCACCGTTCTTGTTTATCTGTTAGGTTAGATGGTCAAAACACTGTCTCATACCTGACTTCTCTCTTTGATCCATTTTTCCTGCACTCATGTCAGTGTCTTTATCCTGACATTCAGAGGGGACTGGAATTTGGGACTGAGCCTGTGAGCACAGTACTTATTTTCTTCCCTCAGATGATAACTGTGTGTCTGGAAATGATTAAAAAACAAGTCATCAGTAACCAGTAGCAAGTCTGTCCTCAGAGTCAAATGGTCCAAAAACTAAACTACCAGGAGGTCACAGCATTAATGGTAACATACCTGATTTTTCTCTACCTGAAGAACTTCTTTAAGTCTTAGAAGCAAGGTCATCCAGCTCGACCTCTTCTAAAGACCGTCCAAGATAGGTATGGTTTCCTTGCAATTAACAGTTTTCTAATTTTCGTCAGAAGTATAGTGTTCTCAGACATTCTGTAATATTCTTGATGGCCACATATATCGTGACCCATAAACTATGCAACTTGATCCATCTCTGAGTTTTTTAAGTTCATCATTTCTCACAGAGTGGCTATGTGCGTCCTTAATTTGTTAGATGTTAAACGCTCTGGATGTTTGGCCTGTGCATTCAGCTGCAAAGTGTTGAAGACAATCTGACCCTCTTATGTTGCTGGTTCCAGAAATTCTTGGCAAATACTTAAGGGTTTTCCTTAGAAACACCCACTGCACTTCGAAATGTAATTAGAATGTCTGGTGATGACTCCATTTCATGTGTGAGGAGCATGGGGACTTTTCTGTCTCTCTTCATACGTATCTTCAGTCTGGTGAAGCTGTTGACAAGTGACTTTTCAAGTTTAGACAGGCTATTAAATATTTCTGGTGAGTTGGGGCTTTACTTAGATTTTTGTATTTTTTAGTAATTTGGAAGTTTCTCCTTCCCCTCTTCTGTTAAAAAGGATTGTTTGTGTAAGAAGGTTCTGAATTCTTATTAAACGCAGTTCATTCACTGCATCTGTTTCCAGGACATTAAGATGTTTCTGCATTTTCATGATGTCTTCTGTCATGGAATCATTTCATCTTTGTTCCACCTGGCTGTTTTCAGAGTGTGAAGTTAGTTGCTTTCATTCTCTTCCTGTTTAAGATCTAAGAGAGATTTACTTCAAATGAATAAATTATCTGAGCCTGTGCGTGTTTCAAGGCTTTGCTTTTGTCATGGCTGCAGCAGCCTTTTTGTGCTCTGACTGAAGTGCATGCCCTGATAGATAAGTATTCCACTGTGTTTCCATCAACTCAATGAACAGTTTTGCATCCTTGGTTTTCTGCCCATTCATTAAGCATTCACCAACCAATATTTGAGCAGCTCTTTTAAATGAATATCCAATTTTAGATGCCAAAGATGATGTGTTATACTCATTCTGCTCAGCCTTAAACCAATTAGCTTTTCTGGTTGCTTTTGCAACAGTGTGGAATTTTCCTGCACTGTAAAACATTTGCTGTAAAATTTACAGTAAATTACTGGTACTACAGTATGGGACTGCTTATTTTACTGCAATTTTACAGAACTAAAACTCACAGTAACAACTGTAAAATATACAGTATAATCCTGTATGTATATAGTACACTAGAATTTATTTTACTGTAAAGTTACAGTACAATTTTAGTTGCCAGTAAGATATTGTAAATTTACAGGATGGCATTTTATTTTATAGTTAAGTTTTACTGTACTTTTACAGGACTAAATCTCAGTAACTGTAAAAATAACTATTTAACTAGATCTACAAGACAATTATTCATGTATTTTGAGAACAGTCAATGTAAAATTATAGTAGTCTTTCATTTAAATACTGTTAAACAAGAGTAAATAAAATATTTGCCTACGGTAAACCTATTTTAAATCTAATGACCAACAGATACACGAACTGTATACAAATTTAAATTTACAATTACATTACACTAATGTCTGTTCAGTTCCTGATGCTTAAAATTTGCAAAAAGCTAAAACTGCATTATGTTATTAAATTAACTTATTACATATGAAATAATAGCTCAGTAGTAAATATATTTTCTGTTAGCCACTTGTTATGCATGTACAAAACAATTATTACTAACCCATAAATGACAACTGCCTCAGACAAAGTTTTGATTTAACTTATTTTACTGCAACAGCAGTTTTTTATATTCTGTTTTTTAAAAACCAAATATAATTAAAAAAAACAAAAACAAAAAGGAAACAGAGCAACTGACAGTTAGATGTGCCAGGATGGGAGAACTTGTGCTACTATTTACATCAGCAAGAGATTCAGTTTTCTCCTTAAAGTGGGCCATCAAGAGAAGTAGGATGGATGGGACCAGAGAACTTTCTTGTCCAGACTTCAATACAATGGTATGAACCTCATCGTTTGTTGACTTTTCTTCAAAAAATCTTAGAATTCTCTTTCCTTTTACTTCAAATCGCTCCATAATTCTTGGGAGCAAAGGAATTTCTGTAAGCAACTGGAAGTGGGTACACAACCCCTTAGACAGAAGAGGTATGGCCATGAACTCTTCAAAATGAACAATGACAGGGGTGGAACAGCATTAATGTCACGGCGCTGACGGTAATGAGTAATCTCGATCAACTTACAAAGCTCTGCCCTGTCAGCTCCAGACACTCCACTGGCAGAATAAAGCTGTAACATTTGCTTACATTTTTCCTCTAAAGTTTCATAATTTTCTCCACATGGAGGCTCCTCTGGCTGCCAGCGAGCACAACCATATTGATCAGCTAGTCTTGAGCACTGGTTCACTACTCCACCTGAGGGTCGAAGATGTTCTTTTCTACGACGAGCCAATGAATTGTTGCATGTTCCACACGAGTTTTAAGCTGAGACAGCAAAGAACGATGGCCACTACCTACAATCATGCCATCATGCAAAACATCACTGAAGCTCTCTGGGTACTGCTTGTCAATATTCTGTGCCACAATTTGGCATTGTGCTCTTGATGGATCCTGTTTATGTCTTCGCAGTGCATCCACAACCATTCTTATTAATTGCCTTCGATCACCTTTTTGTGATGGCCAACCTATACCGGAGGGCATTACATCCCATGCAGAAGTCGCCAAATGGACAAAAGAAGTAGTAGATGGTTTACATGGAGAATGTGGTGGGGAACTTGAGAGGCTTCGAGATGATTAGAGAGAGCTGGCTGATGGGAAGTGGTCAAGCAGATTCGTTGTTCTAAAATAAAATAAATAAATAATTGAAAACTTGAAAGATTGAAAACTCTTATGTAAAGTCTAACTAAAAAAAAACTAAAAATCCTTTATATTTCCATGCATTTAACAGTTTGCGGGACTGGATTGGCTGAAGATACTCCAAGTCTTCTTCCTTCACAAACTGGAGATTTGACTTGGTCTCCACACCAACAGCAACAAGTGTATCAACCAACTTCTTAAGAGTTTCCTCAGGAAGTCCAGGCAGTGTGGAGCACACTGCTTGATTTAGCTCTTCTAAATTCATTGCCTTACAAAAACAAAAAGGAATGATGTAACGCAAATACTGACCAAAGCCACAGAGTTTGTACTCCTGAAGAGGATAATAATCCAGAAGCTCCTCTTGATGTACACACACAACACTTGGGTCCTGTATTGCATCTGTTATTCAGTGCACACCATTATCTGCCAACACAAAATAAACCTTGGAATTTTGGTGAACAAGGATCAGTTTAATCCTACCAATGTGCAAACCATCATCATTATCACCCAGAAGGACAACCATGCCTTTTTTGTACTTGGTTCCTTTCAGAGAGATCTCAGTCGCTGCTAAAGTATTCCCTGAGTATCTAAACAGGTGTCCACATCACAGTACCTGCAGAAATGTAGGCTTCTACTGAAATTTTCCACAAAACCTCCAATAGCGTGGGAACCTAGGTTATCACCTGTGATCGCAAGCATAGCAGCTTTCCCATTGTTTTAGAACAATGCCATTGTCTTCAAGATCTCTGAAATCTTCAATCAGTAATCTGATTGTCCAAAGTACTTAGAATGTTGCTCATTACATAGAAGAACGAGTTGCAGGGTAAGGTATACTGCAAGCAACTTATTTTTTCTTTGCTGAACCCAGTGGATTGACCACTTCAAAGGAATCCTGATAGATAATTAAGCCAAGTGCTGATGGTTCATTCTAAAATAAAACATATTCAGAAAAGTTCTTCCCATCTTTTACATCCTGAAACAGGCCAGTTCTGATTGTTTGAGAATGCACTTGTTCATACTGCTCCCTTACTGTCTTGCATTCAAACAGAGCTGTAAGAGTTTGTTTTATGGGGACATGCTGAGCAAAACATTCCTTCCCAGACTCACTATTCCCTAGGTAAAGAGGCACAGGTTCAACAAGATGAAAATCAGACTCAAAAACAGTCATTCTTCTCTGAGCAGTACTCAAAACTCCATTATTACACAGTTTCAGAAGATGTTCCCTGGTCAATTCATCAACAATGTTTTTTTATTTTTTCCTCTGGTACTTCAAGCAAAGTCAACTTGTCGCTTAGTTTCACAAGTAAATATGATAATTTAGCTTGTAATTGTAAATAGAAAAGAGTTAAATTCCTGAAAAATAACGATTCATCTACATCACCAAGAACAGCTTCCTCAAAATGCACAGAGCTTTCCTTTTCAGATGTCAATTCATACTGACTGGAACTTAAAATTTCCTGTCCAAAACAGTCAGCAGAAATGCTCAAAGAACAATTTTTGTGATTTCGTGACATGTGATGCAAATGTTGATTTTACCATAAATCTTTGACCACATGCCAAAAATGTTATTTCCAAACCTGACTGGATAGAACTCTTCAAATGAGACAAAAACTGTGTTGAATTCCCACACTGGACTTGACAAAAGTCTACTTGGCATTTTAATGTCTTATACCAAGCCTGAGTTTGAGCATTTCTAGCAGATGTGTGATGAACCCTGTGATTTCTGTATACATGAGATTTCAATGCAGCAAACTTCTTGAAGACACGTGGGCATTCTGGCACTCCACATCTAAACACAGAATTAAGAGAATTCATGTGCAATTTCATATGCTGAGCAAAAAGTAGGATTGTACAGCTTTCATGGTAACAAAGTTAATACATAAGATAAACATCTTGCAAATTAAGAGAAAGGGGAAAACTGAACTACTAAATGGACAAATAGTCTACATATAGCATGTGCACGGACGTTGGCCACGGCAAAGCTAATTTAAAAAAAAAACTTAAAAACTTTGTCAAACAGAATAACGTTAGCAGGCCAAGTTAACAAGCATGTGTAAATATCAGATTTTACTGTGTACATTTGCCTTAGTGCATTTTGATGCTAAATATCTGCAATACAATCTGACTTAAGTACTTAACTGTACCGAATGCATTAATAAGACATCAAACCAAAACTAAAGAAATGCAATGAACAAACTGTGTAGCTAGCATTAACCACACAATGTCACAAATGTCATGCAATGAGCAAGCTCCAGAAAACTGGTGATGCCTGAAGCAATGTAAAACCAGAACATATAAAGAAATGTCGTTTCAGTGCACACCAGGTCCAACGTGGCACCACAAGCCTAGCTCAAACCTCACCAACAGAAGATTAGTCCGATATGTATCCGAAAGTAAAGTAATGCTAGCTTTACCGATGGAACACACCATACAACTAAAAACGATAGGTAACTCACACACAGCTGCCTTTAATCACACATCTTGATTTGCTGTGCTGCGATAGATACTGCTGAGCAGACACGATTCAAATTAGTAACGGAGAGCATAAGCTCTTGGCTTGCGATGCCTAAGACAAAGTAAAACTTTAGTGATATAATTGATTTATTTTACCAAAGCACAAAATAAGTATGAATAGTTTATACTCAATTAGGAGCACACCATGTCAAACGAGGCGCCACAATCCTACGTCATATGGCCACTTTCAGAACTCGTTTGTTAGTCATCCCAGAAATCCTTGCGTGTTTATAAACTTGCTGTAAATTTTACAATACACTGTTAAGATTGAAGTGCAGCTCCCATAATTCATAGCAAAGTACAGAGATATGCAGTAATTTCAGAATACAGGATGCTATTGTAAATATTTACTGTAAAATATACAGCAATTGTTTACAGTATGGCACAAGGACATCTTGCAAACTGTATTATCAGTTTTATCAACCTCTCTGGCAGCGATCAAAAATCTGCCAAGTTTTTGCCTTTTCTGACTTCTGTAAATATGTCTACGCCTATTTCCACGCTTAGTCGGTGACATCCCGGGGCTTTTATTGCCGACGGATGAGTAAGGGGGAAACCCCTGAGGTATTGTAGCCGGTCAGGGAAATACCAGGGTTTCCCGAGGCTTTGCCTCACTCCTCCGCACCGCTTAGCATAACTCTGCTCTTCTGCGCTCCCAGCGCACTCACGCTTGGGCTCGCCCCCTGGCGTTCAAGAGCTCCTCCGCATCACTCAATTTGGGAAGCGTCAGAAATCAGCGCTTTGTGCTCACTGCACATCTGACTCGCACAACTCGCACACACGTCATCTGTAGGTGCCATTCCCACTCGGGACACACCACAGCTGCGTGTTTTCCACCTTTTTGTGTTTTGTAAGTTTTGCTCTACCTTTTTGGTTATCCCTCATTATTATTAGAACGTCATTTGCTCCCCATTCCCGCATCCTTGGGGTCCTCCCTCCAGTTCCGTAACAGTATCAGAGGATTTTTTTTAATGCAGAAGCTAATAGCTTCCTGCTGCATGTTGTGTGGGATCTCATTGCAGCCTTCAGAAGCTGAGGATGTCACTGGAAGTAGGTGACTGAATGACTGAATCTTCTTTTCCTTCTTAACCCTGCAAAGCTTCATCTTCGTCTGTTTTGACGAAAAAAATCCCAAACAGTGGGGACATGGCCGGTAATCCTTAGGATATGATTTGGATTCTGGTTGCCGCCAGGTGATTAGCTGGCTTTCACCCTTCTGTAGAACTTCCACATTATGTTCATATTTTCCTTTGTTTCATATTTCTTTGAGCAAGGCTAACCGGTGTTTAGAACCTTTCTGAAAGTTTAGAGTCCGTGCAATTCTGCACTGTTTTCTTTCCATATGCTGAGCTAATTTCTAAACTGTTTGGCTTCTTACAGTAAAGACAGAATTGCGTTTTGTTCCAAACACGTTTCACAGTGATCTTTGGATTTTTTTCTGTGATGTGGATGCACCTTGGTCATGTTAACTGGTACTGGTCAGGGTCAGGCTAGGTCCTAGTGTATTTAGGAGGAAAAATTCCATTTGGGAAGTATCGTCTTTTTTGCTAGTGATTGCACACACTTAAAAACAAACGTAATAGAAACTATTAATTCAACAATTATATCTTAAGGAAAATTTATGGCAATGAAAAATATAGCTAATTTTTTGTTTCACTAGTGTAAAGTACAAATGCACAAAAATACAGATCTAATTAACATCACTATACATTTAGACTACTTATTAATTAAATATATAAATAATAATTATATATATATAACAACAAAAATAATTCGTTACTTACCTTGTTAAGTAGTTTTAAAGTGTTTTCATGCGCTTGCCTGTAGTGCATTTCTTGTTTTTTGTGATGCTCACATAGAGTCTTCATTTGCCTTGTAAAGTGATCCATAATATTATTGATCAGTGATCCAGAATAAATAAAGTGCAGTCCAGGACTCTTTAACATTGTGGGTCACAGCCCCATATTACAAAACAGGCAGATGTGCATGTGCACACACACACACATGCACACACGCACAAATTAAAGTTCATGCTAAATCCCGAACCTGAACGATCTCTTTTTTCTCTCAACTCACCTGAACATATAAAATTGTTGTCCTGAGCTAACCCCTGCAGTGATTGTTAACCTGTACAAACCAGTCACTGTCCTCATTACAGACTCTGTACCCTCAATAAGTAGGTAACTACATTTTCTCTTTTCTCTTGATGTTTCGTTAGTAAATATAATAAAGTAAAGATAATATAATATTGTAAAGCTGCTTTGAGACAATGCACCATTGTAAAAAGTGCTATATTAATTAATTTAAATTAAATTGAATTGAACTTGACTAAACATTACACACCTTTGTTATCAGCATCTACAGTGTAATGCGCGTCCACAAAGACGAAACCAAACGCAAGCGTGCAGAAACTCACTGATGCTTATTCCGTTGGGCGAGATCAGCGTCAGACAGTCCAGGGTCATACACAAACAGGCAATAGAAGAAGGCAAACAAATCCAGAGAGCGAGATGGAATGGAGAATGGAGAAACAGACATGGCAGTCGGTACACGGTAAGCGAAGCGATGATACGAACAACAATAGAGCACTTAGAAACGAGGTATGAGGCCACGAGACTTAGCAAGGGAGTGAGGTGTAGGAAGTGAATATATGTGTGTGAACTAATGAGGTGCAGGTGTGTGAAATCAGAAGGATGGCGAAAGAGAGCGTGTGATTGGCCGGGTGTGATCACTTGAGCAGTCCGTATGCATGACATGCAGTACATGAACAAAATGCCTGATTCCTGGAATACAGTCAACCATAGATGCTGGAGTCCCTAAAGAGTAGGTAATTTTACATATCTTGGGGAACAGCCATCTATAACCATTTTTTTAAAGGTTGTAAAAATGCTGCATCGCAAAGCTGAGATTCAAACAAATATGGTGAGTGAACGATATATTTAAATGTACAAATACACAAATGTACATACACTGCTAAGGGGTATGTATGCATTATGCAATAATTTCTAACACTAACTATCTTTTCCCAGAAACCATACAAACGGCATTATGAGGTATTCATAGTGTCCTGTGCTGGTACTGAAGGCCGTCTTCCATTCGTCCCTTACTTTGATCCGCACCAAGTTGTAGGCATTGTGAAGGTCGCCTTGGTGGCTCATGGCACAAGGGGAAGAGCGTAGGCATACCTCCTGGTGATCTGGTTGAGGCCCAGATAGCCGATGCCGGATCTGACGGACGAGTCTGTCTTGGGCATGAAGAAGAACCTGGCTGAAAGGGGTGACCTTGAGAAGCGGATTAAGCCGAAGTGGAGGTACTCCTTGATATATGTGTCCATCGCTGTCTCTTCTGTAGGTGGCAAGGGGTAGAGACGGGCCTTGGGGAGCGTGGCGTTGACCATTAGCTCAATGTCATAGTCATATGGCCAGTGAGGAGATAGGATGGTGGGTGTGCCCTCTCCGAAGACCGAAGCCAGATCCAGTTAGTCCTGAGGGACGTTGGAAGGAAGCAGTGAGTTCAGTTGGGATTATGGGAGGCAAAGGCAGTTCTGGAAGCAAAAGAGGGACCAGTGAGTGAGTTCCCGGGCTGCCCAGGAGATCCCAGGGAGAGCAGACCTGATCCCAAGGGTTGTCCGTTGTCCGAGGTGGGTGAAGGGGATCTTCGCCGACGTGACCAGGTGTTCACCTATGAAGTTCCCCTGGTCCCCCGAGTCGGATCAAGAGGTCAGAGTCAAGGGACGAGTAACGTCATGGGTAATTAACTAAAGGAAGTATGAATGTAAAATGTACTCACCCGGGAAACGCTGGTGGGAAGCCCAGTGTGTGTCAAGGGCTAGTGGAGAGATGACACTAGGTTGCAATCGGGGTGGAGATGTTGGTCGAACCCATAGTACATGTGAGACCCAGGGTGGTGCAGCGTTGGTGTACCACAGGAGACAGGTGGGTACTCGCAACCTCCATGGGCTCAGGAAGAGGGCTGGTGACTGCTGGCATGGGTAGACACGGGACGTGTGGGGGAGCTCAGTAGCTGGTCGAACCTGATGGTGAGTGCGATGAGCTTATGTAATATGAGGTCGGCATCTCGTCCCGCCAGCTCATTCTGTACTTCCTCCCAGAGACCTCTGTGGAAGGTTGGCTGAAGAGCCGCCTCATTCCAGCCGTGGCGGCACCAAAGCCTTGGCACAGGGTGAGAAGTTGTCCTTTGATCTCCTCACTCCCTTGGAGCCATCAGAAGGGAAATGCAGGTTTCATCAGAGTCAGGCAGAGAGTGAGTAAAATACACATCAATCTGCAGGAGAAACCCCTGACAGCAGTCCAGCGGATGCCCAGCGAGGGAGCAGAGCATCACCGCGTCCTTACTTTCTCTTAACTTTCTCTTTCTCTTTAGTAAACTAAAAAGGCACAATCTCTATTCAATTTTATTTTATTTATATAGCGCTTTTTACAACATAACATTGTCTCAAAGCAGCTTTACAGTAATACATTACCAGTGGAAAGGAAAAACTCCCTAAAATGGTATGAAGAAACCTTAGGAGGACCAAGACTCAACAGGGGACCCGTCCTCCATGGGTGGCCTAGATGTTAATTAAATAAATACTAAATGTATATTAATCATAGCAAAATTAGTTTAAATAAATAAATTACTAATAAAATTTAAATTAATAATAGAAAAATTATAAAACAAAATTGATTCCTTAGTCCTTAGAGGGAGGTCCTTGGAGGCACATTGTCTCCTAATTTTTTACTTTGCAACTAGGCAGGAATCTTACAGTAAACTATTACTGTACTGTATTAATTTACTTACTCTTACAGTAAATTTACAAATGTAAAACAAAATGTCAAGCTTCAATTCTTCCAGCATATACTGCATTTTAGAGTTTCCCCTAAAGTGTTTGGTAACCAGGTCCCCAGTGCACCAGTTTCCAAGGCTGTCAGATCCCACAACAGAAATAAGCAAACATATAGTCTGGAAACAAGCCCAAAGAAAAGCGAGGTCTCTTAAAACAAACAGACCTGGCAACCATGTTTGATTCTGTTAGTATCCCAGAATATTCTATTAACGTTTTAAATTAACTCAGCTGATTGGATTATTAAGTGCACATTAACACACTCAGTTGGAGTTTAGTACAGTTCAGTTGGGACAATACCTGAAAGGTGTAGAGAGCATAGTGTTGGGGGTCTGGACCACCTGCCTCTGTGGGGTCACCCCAGAGAAGTCGCTCTCATGCAGAGGCGTGTTTAGACCACCCTTCAGAGGGGTGTCCACATTAGTAAGTGCCATCAAATTCTGGGCTTCCTGGGATTAGAACAGACAAAAAAAATCTGATGAGCACAATGTGGAAAAATTCATATAACCATATAAAATATTTTGAGAAGCTAGGAGGAAAGACTGCACTGTGAGTGGAGAGGACCCTAAACACTGTCAGCACAAGTTTAAGTTCTAATCTTTTTATTCTGGTCTGAGATTGTAATCGTACTGTTGACAGCTTAGGTGATAAAATAATGGAGACATAAGATGTGTCTAAGATCAGTTGGAATTTCCACAGAAATAAACAGCACACATGGATGCATTCCGGCGATAATGTGCTTTCAGTTGCAGAATTAGATTGGTTTATGCTTTTAAGCACCTACTGAATGTTTTTCTATGCTTTTGTAAATCTGCAGATGGTATTCCAGACCATTCCATAGTTCAGCGCACTATAAGCAAATATAGAGTTAAGCCACAAACTACATACTGTCATTTTAACACAGCACTTTTTGACCTCTTTTTTCCTTTTTTGAACACAGATTAAAGACAGTTTTACTTCACTGAAAGTGATGGGCTGAAGTCTGAGAGAAAACCCAACATTCTGTGTGCACACTCTGAATATCGTAATGAACATATCAAGATCTCATAGGTCGCTGGAGATTTAAATAGTGGAATTACATAATCTAGTAAAATAAAAAGACTGCACTGTGAGGTACCTGTAAAATCTTGTCTTGTGCTGCTGGAGTCTGTGGTGTACGCAGGGCCACACTGTTATTCGTGACATTGTATTCAGAAAGCAGAGCACTAGAAGCTGAGTTTGTGATTCCAGACTCTTCGGCAGTTTGGCGGGCAATCTCACTGGCTTGGCCGAGTTTGACCACTTCTTCTAGCTCAGCATCAGAGATCTAAGCAACAGAACATAATTTAAGTTAAATCAAAGTTTTAGCATAACAAATGCAAAGAATGTGATATGGTCATAAACTGGTATCTTAATACACACATTTTTCCTGTTTTGTCCAACTTTTCCATTTCTTCATACAGTTTGAAAATGTATTTCATTTGCAGTTGGTCTACTTCTACAGGTACTCAACAAGCCATCAGGATCTGGCTTCACTTCACATATCACAAGACTGCTAATCAGAATCATCTTACCTAGCATTACATCATTATCGTGTCACCATCATATTCCACTTTAGAGCTTTATTTTATTGATTCAAATCAGCCAATCCTTGCACAATTTCTTTGCCCATTTTGGTGACATGACAGAGTGGGTTGGATTGTGGTAAAGGTGACAGAGTGACTGTTATTTTTACGTAAGCATTTCCACATAACATTTGTAAGGACAAGTGGGTTCATAGTTTTGGCCTGCAGAGTGACCAGCATAACATCAGAAGCATGAAGAAAACAAGAGTCTGATACAAATGTATAAGGTGAGTGTGGAAGAGCGCGAGTGTTATTTGGCATGGTAAAGTTAGTAATGACTCAAGGTGTTTACACCTGTGCACCATCCCAGTACCTCCACCAAGAATGTGCCATCTACTGTCCCTCCATTATTAAAGATGAATCCATTGGGTATGACATTTTGATATTAAGAAACTCCTCATTGTCTGTAAATTGCCTCCTGTAGTGTATTTAATGTATAACATGATGCTTAAAGATGAAAAAAACAAACAAACATTGTGCATACATTTTTTGACTGGCTTCGTTTATACAGTGTTTGTATTACAGGGTGGAGAAGTGTAGTGTTTCAGATGTGGATAGTTTGGTCATCTGAGAAGTGTCTATCCTGAAAGACTAAAAGTATAATTAAGATGCTGGGTTGCCAGGGGGGTATTATTTTAGTGTTAGTTGTACATATGGCCCAATGCTGTGAGTGGAGAGGACCCTAAACACTGTCAGCACAAGTTTAAGTTCTAATCTTTTTATTCTGGTCTGAGATTGTAATCGTACTGTTGACAGCTTAGGTGATAAAATAATGGAGACATAAGATGTGTCTAAGATCAGTTGGAATTTCCACAGAAATAAACAGCACACATGGATGCATTCCGGCGATAATGTGCTTTCAGTTGCAGAATTAGATTGGTTTATGCTTTTAAGCACCTACTGAATGTTTTTCTATGCTTTTGTAAATCTGCAGATGGTATTCCAGACCATTCCATAGTTCAGCGCACTATAAGCAAATATAGAGTTAAGCCACAAACTACATACTGTCATTTTAACACAGCACTTTTTGACCTCTTTTTTCCTTTTTTGAACACAGATTAAAGACAGTTTTACTTCACTGAAAGTGATGGGCTGAAGTCTGAGAGAAAACCCAACATTCTGTCTGCACACTCTGAATATCGTAATGAGCATATCAAGATCTCATAGGTCGCTGGAGATTTAAATAGTGGAATTACATAATGTAGTTTAAAAAAAAAAGAAATTGAGAGCAAACTTTGCTTCTTAAAATGAAAAAAAAAATGTGCTGGTATTGAATTCACAAGCAGACAGTCAGCTTCATTCCGAAGCTGGATGAAAAGGATTAGGTGGAAGTGTTCTTTACCCCCCAAGCTGAAACTGAAGATCACAGAACAGACAGCTGAAATACTTTCAGGCCTGTCCCTAAACGAGCTCTGTGCTGCCCTTCAGGGCATGGAGAATGTGCAGACACCTGGCACTGATGGACACTTGGTCGAGTTTGATAAAGCTTTCTGGTCCCTAATAGGGATGACTTAATGCAGGGGCTCCACGATTGCATGGAAGAAAGCAGGCCACCGTTAAGCTGTCAAGACTTGTCCTGACCCTCCTGTCAAAAAAGGCAACCTAAAGAACCTAAAGTACCTTAAGAACTGGTGACCTGTCTCACTACTGTGCACAGACTATGAGCTACTTTCACAAACAGCAGCTAAAAGCCTGGCATGGTCTATGGAGCAGGTCCTTCATCTTGACCAGACACACTGTGTACTAATTTGAGGATTGTGATCAATGGCTTGTTATCATTTTATTTAAAAAAGGAACAGGCACTCAAAACCAGGCATACTAAAAATGATTGTATTGATACTGTGAAACTGCACTGATACTGGATCCTTGTGACAAACTGACCAAATGATAACATGTTAACATGTGAGACAAGAGTATAATATATTAGCTTTAAAAAGAGTTTAGTTCATCATCATTTGGGCATATTGTGGCCATATTTATAATATTCCTTATATAAGCGTAGCAGCACTTAGCGGTAAGTGTTGTCGTCCCATAGCCCAAGTGCCATTATTTTGATATAATCAAAGCTCGTAAAAACATACTATAATAAATCCTATATAATAATCCTAATCTCACAGTGGCCAAACTGACTCCACACAACCAAGCAATGCAGAAAAAATGACTGGATGTTTATTAAATGTTTTAAGACAGCTGTACTGTGCCCATGTGAATAACGCAGTTGTGGAAATGTCAAATTCTGTCCTTCACAAATCCAGTGTTTCAGAACAAGACGGGCCAGGTACGTCAGTCAAAGTCACAATAAGTACAATACTGCCTTATCATAAAGGAGCTTTACACATTTTTCTTGTCTTCTATTATCTAAGACCAAATTGAACAATCCTAGGGTGACAGTGGAAAGGAAAAATTCCCAAAACACTATACTTAAGAAACCTTGAAAGGACCAAGACACAAAAAAGGACCCAACCTCCTTGGGTGGGTTATATGTTATATCAAAGCATTAAACTTAGGTCGTCTAATTAATTCATTTATAATACTATTTTAAATAAACAGAGGCTCAATAAATATTAACAGATGAGACTATTACAAATGTACAATATGCTAATATGTAGACTAAGATGTTGGAGAAAATGTCACATTATGAAGAGCATAACAGGACATAGAACTATATCATCTAAGAATATTTTAAATTAATAAAATACTGAATGACATCAAATAACCTTTAGTGAATACTAGTAATAAGTACCAGGTACATCCCTGGTAAAACCCATGAATTTTCCAGAATATAACAAATATTTAATAATTCAAAGAACATTGTGTACTTGAAACATTTTAACTTCTAATTAACAATACATTTCATTAGAAAACAAATATTAACAAAGAGTAAAATATTGGTGTTTACCTGTGGTGCAGGAAGCACAAGCTTACTCCTTTTCTTTGTGAACTCTGACACTCCACTTGTCTGCAAGATGGCAGATGGAAGGTCAGACTCTTTCTTCTTCTTGATCTTCTGTTTGTCCTTTTTACGCTCCCTCTCCTCCCTCTCACTACACAATCAGCAGAGTCAAGATCAACGCAAGACCAACCCATCTGACATACAACAAATTCTATATGTTTCCATCCTGTAAGCAATGTGGATAAGGGTCTCGATCACTCACTTTCTGAGCTCTCCATCAAGATGCTGCTGGCGAAGTCGCTTGAAGTTAGGCTCGAGCGGATCATATTGCTCCATAGACGTATCGTAGAATCCCAAAGCAGGCTTCTTCTCAAAGGGGATCTCCGCATTATAGTCTACACCTCTCTTCTTCTTGCGTTTCTTCTGAATATCAATGCCTGCAGCACGCAGCTCCCTCCGTTTCTGAAGAGCTGCCAGACGCCTAAGGGAGGAAACATGACCAATTTTATATGAATTACTAGCCATTTTAGAGAATCATACTGCCTTCATACCTGCCCTCATTTATTCATGGCCAAGTGGCATAACTGAGTGTCCAACAATTCTCATTGTTAGGGCACTATTACACACAATGGCATTAAACACATGAACATAATGTTAGACCAAATAACATTTAGGGTGCATTTAAACAGTTCGTTTTAAAGTTCTAAATATTTTATATTCAAGTATTTCATTTGTATTCGTAAAAAAAATACATAGTAGCATTGTGTACATGTTTTAATACTAGACTTTTCCACAACAGATATGTTCACAAATCATATTTCGCAAGTCCAAGTCAAGTCTTAAGTCTCTTATGGTAGAATAAATGCATGTCTGTCTGCCCATGTCTACCTATAATACTGTATTGCTATTTGCTTGTACTATGTACTGTACATTTTTTCTTTTACCCCACAAAGCACTGAACAAAAACAACTATGCCTACATTGAACTGACAAAGTAATTATATCAGTAATAGCCCACTAGGCCTTTAACAGCACCTGAATCTACGTATGAAAAAAACTCTCTCGTCCTCCTGGTCTCGTCATCAATTCTGGTGAGTTTTGGCTGCTAGTCTGCCAACCCTGAAGGTAGACTCAGCGCAAAGCACTCACACAAGTATTTCTGATTTATTAGACAGGTATAGTGGAGAGGAGGATTAGGGAACCCAAATAAGCCCTACTCTTTAGAAACAAGCGAAAACAAACTACAAATACACTGCTGACAGGTTTGGCCATCTCGGGTGATCATACACCCTACTGAACAGTCAATGTGTGGCACTCTCGTCCAGTTTAACATGCTTCTGTTCACCCTCATAAATATGTCACTTGCTACTCAATCACAATAATCGAGTTGCATCTTATTTGTATAATCTTTCTTTGACTTTTCATTTGCTTTTCTGACTATCTTGTTTAATTAATTAATATCAAATTGTTTTTTAATGGCTTCTTATTCATTTGTAAGCAGTGCATCGAAGCGCCATTAGAGAAATATAAATCCGAAATAGCTTATACTAATAAAACTAGGCAACTGAGGCTGTGTGTGTTGCAAAGGTGGAAACGATAAGCAACTCACCAAATGGAAAGGAATTAATCTGATAAAAAAAAAGGTAAAGAAATATATTTACATGAAATAAAGACTGTTCACAAGTTTGGACTCTCAAGTGAGTAGAAGTCATTCTAAAGTCGAGTCTGAAGTCGCTGAGCATCTTGAGAAACAAACAAATGGTTTCTCACCTGGCCTCCTCAAGCTGCTTCTCTCTGGCTTTCCGTTTAGCCTTTTTACCCTGTGTGTTCGCCAAACGAGCTCTGGCTTCAGACAGCATCTCCAACTCATCTGCACAAGGACAACAAAGCATTGAATATTTAATCATGAGCAAAGAAATACAACAGGTGTTAGCCTGATCAACTCTTAGAAGTCAACATGCAAACCTTCATCCATGTCAACAGGATCTGGCCTGGCTGGCTTGGTCTCAGGGTTTGGGTCGATCTCCCCTGGTTTGAGCTTACGAGGGTCGTCGTTGGTATCCTCTTCATTGTCTCTTTGGGCTGCTTTGTCTCTATAATTAATGATAAACAGTATATTTATAGACAACTCTTGGAAACTGCTATATATTATAATATATATTACAACACAGCCATAATTTAAATTACCCTGTAATACAGTACATACTGCATGTTAACTTATTGCAAGTGCAACTGACTCAGGGTAACTGGCTGCTAACGAATCGGCACAAATCCCATTACTGGTAAATATTTGTTTACTCACAGCAAATATTCGTAGTGCTCCAAGCATTGTGCAGCAGTTCTGCCAATGATGGGGGCTATTGTTCTCCACTGGGTGGGCATAAGCTTCGCCAAATGAAGAAGCTTCTCCTCTTCTTCACGTGACCATTCCGTCTTCTTAATGCTGGGATCCAGCCATTCGTACCTATTTGGGTTCAAGCACAAAAAGTCCAGTAGTATGTGATGCCTTTTAGGTAGGTAAACTTTCTTCTAACACCATAAATATCACGTACATAGATATGAAACAATGAACATTTCAGTAAGAAATAAAGACAAACTCACCATCTGGCTTTACACTGCTTGGCGGACTTCCTGTGCAGCAGAGAGGCTATACGTGACCACTGATTTTTGCCATATTTCATTACAGCCGCCTTAAGGATCTCATCCTGAACCCAAGACAAAAAACTGATTAACACAAAACATGGGTAGCTGTATAGCAGGACTGTCTACCTCTAATATACAAATTAACCTTCACAGAAAAGACAAAAAGGAAAATACTCCAAACAGTGACTGAAGTGTCATAGCAGACAAGGAATGGCCAAAGGGTCAAAAGGATCATGGTTCAGGTCTTTTCAGCACTGCCATACTATTGCCCCCATGGTTCCTCATGGTTTGATTCTGGGATTGTTCTCACCAACTCATGCGTGTACATTTTTTGCACATTGACATGCATTAGGTCACCCACACTCTATAAAGTGTACCAGAGTGACTGAGCGACTGATTGTGTGCCCTGCAGTCGACTGGCACCCTGTCTAGGGTTCGTTTCTGCCTGTAGTACTAACAGGTCATGAAAAATAGGAGCGAAAACAAAAGTGTTGTGTTTATATTTCTGATCAATACAGTTAAAAATTATTGGAGTAACATCTTGGGTGTGAAATGCATAGGTATGTTTCTAAAAGTCTTTTAAATAAAATTCATTATTAAATAAAACATTTAAGGAACCATCTTATACAGTTTGCATACAGTGCACATTACATGTTCATACATATGAATACTATGTATAAACTTCTAAAATGTACAATACTGCTGTCTGCTAATTCTATTTTCTCATTACCAGACTCATCATCATGGTGTCATGTTTTTTGGAGACTCTGGCACAGGTCATTCCTGACTCCCATTTATATATGCCAGCCTGAAGTAGCAGGGTTTTCATCTAACCAAAAGTTCATAAATGGCAAAATGGTGTAATATGGTGGAGACACAAAGCTTTACAAACATGCTGTGTGCAAGGTTTATTTTGATCACCCACTTTTTACCATCCAAATAATTTTGATAGCAATTTTTCATCAGTACGTCTGTGACTAATATCAACTCATAATTTGGACTGTACATATACACAGCTTAATGGCAGTAGTGATGGACAGGTATCAACAAAACACTTCAATACACAAAAGTACTGCTGTAACAGAATCTCTGTTACTAAACTATTCAACAGAGATTAGTAGACACAATATCAGACATTTTGGCCTTAAACTGACAGGGAACACAAGGGTCTATTTGTATTTCTGGCTTTCCATTTGTAATGCTCACAAAAAATAGGGGATAAAAAGCTAAATGAAAAGTCAAAGAAAGTTGTTCAGTTATACAAATGAGAGTCAACTCAATTATGGTGACTAAGTAGCAAGTAATATAGTCAAGGGGGTAAACAGAAGCATGTTAAACTGGACGAGGATGTTACACAGTT
>JAUZST010023667.1:0-31459 GCA_034779995.1 Parotocinclus haroldoi
GACCCGGGATTGGGACGGGACAAGATTATTTTCTGTGGGAGTGGGATGGGACAGGAATGAAAACCCACTCCCGTGTCACCCTCTACTCTGAGCTACAAGTCCAAATAAGTTGTTATTCACAAACAAAAGGACGTAACGTTTTCCTTCGTGCCTCAAGGTCACTCTCCCTGCCACTGTTGCCTCAGGCTGCTCACTGAGGGCTCTGGATCACTGAATCGAACTCGAATTCCGCTCATTTTGCAGTTCGTAAGAAAACCCCGAACTTAACTGAAGTACGTGTGAACTGGGGTGACAAATTGCATTGTTGCATTGCCTCTTTAATTCCTCAGTCGGGGGTGAGCCACTAGAAGGGGAAGCGAATCCAATCTCTTTTTTTTTTTTTGGCAGCCGCTCGTCGTGCGCCTTCCAGCCGAAGCAGAACCCAATTCATTTGTCCCGGACTAATTTGTGGGATTTGCCAACTCTGGCTGGAAGTACCGTCGGAAAAGGACAAAGAAGAGGAAATTAGCTGCAGCGTGTGACGTTATGAGGTGGGGGGTGTTTTGGGTTCATATGCCGTGCTGTACCATATGCACTCAAACTCAAAGAAGTTATTCATTTCTAATCAAATCACTTCCGTTTTTTTACCTTTTCATTCTTGCTATGGTTGCTTATGTAGCGTTTTGTTTCATTTTCTGCCCTTATTGTTTTTTTTTAAAGTTAGACCAAGTTGTGTGCACATCCATGCAATTTTTTAGGTAGAACATCTAGACTGCCCAGGTAAGGGTCCCTTTTAGATATAGACCTGTGGGCCTGTGGGACTAAATATTTGTTTTGGGGCATTGCTGAGTTAACAGTCGGCAGACGTTTCTGTAGTAGGCCTGCGTAGGAGCTGCGGTACTGGGGATAATCCTCAACCTGCCTTAACCTGGTCGAACTGCGGCCTCGAGACTTGTCACGTGATCTGGCTTAGACATGTGGCGAATCTCTTCTCGCTTTTCAGACAGAGTTGCTCAGCGTCTTGCCTGTGTGTTTTGCAGCTTTACCTGAAGCTCCGATGTGAGGACACGCCCATGCTGGAGCACACCGAGCAGCTTCTGGGAGAGCTCGGGGGCGAGACGGCGGCAGACGAGGACGGAGACGAAGCCGGGCCCTCGCTCGAGGACATAGGCGACGACTTCATCGAGAGCAGCGAGGACGAGGAGGAAGACGACGACGCCATGGAGCACTAAACGGCTGAACTGCGCGCCCTCGCTTTCTGATTCGATCGTGATTTCCAAGTGTGACTGCACCCCTTAGTCTGAAACCACGAGGCGAATCAGAATCCACTTTCTCATCAAGGCTGGGCTTGAATAAGTGCCTTTCCTAGTAGGCCCGTTTCTCCTTTTGAAAGCCATGTCTCGGACCGTCGCGGGCGCTTTTATCCGCCGTTTCATGTGCCCCGCTCAGCCCTGGCTGTGTTTTTTTTTTTTTTTTTTTTGGCCATCGTTTCATGATGGTATCTGACGTATCTGTGTAATAAGATGGAAATGTCATTAGGGATTAAACAAGGCTTTTTAAGTCAAATGCCAGCCTCATCACGTTCCTCTCAGTGTGTATTGGACTGATAAGTGTCATGGTAATAACATCTCATTAGCACGCGCTCGTATCTGATGGAGTTTTGATGCCGCTCCTTTTTGGGGAGACGGATGGGAAGGGGAACGACGTGCGGTACGAGGCGTCTCTTGTTACGCTCTAACAAATCACATTTGGCTGGAACGCAAAGAGACCCGGCTGTAGCAACGGTAAACATGTTTGGCGTGTGACTGGGTTTGACATTGAGAGTGGTTAAAAATATCCACCTGGTGCCTGGGTAAGGTGTTTCTACAGGACGTTTGGGCACACGTCATCGTCAAACCGGTTCGTCCAGGTGGCGGAGTGAAATGCCCCACACCTTATTTCACATCCTGACGTACCTCAGAGCGGCAAGGATAACGGTCTCACTGAGCAAGGTAAACGAAAATGGCTTCGTGTGCATCAAGCTCACAGTCCGGTAAGTTCCGAGTACTCGTATCCTTTTGTTTTGGGGACTCCCCATTTAACCGCGTGGCCGTGCCATTCGAGCCACTCGTTAAGATCGTACGTGCCTCACCAGGTTCCCAGTTCATCTCTGAATTCAGGATTGTGCTGCTCGGGAACAGAGGATCTGGAAAAACCTCTCTGGCCAACGCGATTCTGTCCCGTCGGGTCGCGTCACCTCGGGCGACAGCTCAGTGCACGAAGATCCGAGGCGTTGCGGCGGGGCGGCTGGTCACTGTGATTGATACTCCAGGCTGGTGGAAGAATTTGCTGGTCAAACAAACCCCCGAGTTCCGGAAACAGGAGCTGGTGCTTAGTGCTACTCATTGCCCACCGGGGCCGCACGCCATTCTCTTAGTCCTGCGCCTGGATACGTTATACAGCGGGAAAAACAAGCAGTCGGCAGAAGAGCACGTGGAGCTTCTGGGCAAGGACGTCTGGCGGCACACCGTACTTGTGTTCACCTACGGGGAGAACCTGCTGGATCAAACAACGGCGCAAAGCGAGGGTGAAGCTTTTCTGCAGGGGCTTGTCAACAAATGTGGGAGCAGGTATGTCGTTCTCAATGTCGACAGATACTGCGGGAGTCAGGTCAGGGAGCTGATCGAGATGATCGAGGGTACGGTGGCAGGAAACGGCGGCTGCCATTATGAAATGGACAGGATGCGTCTGTACGAAGTCAGGGAGACGAAGAGGGTGGCTGAGGAAATGGCCGCTAATAAGAGGAAGGCCATGGCGCAGGAGGTTCAAGAGGTTCGTGAAGGTAAGGTCAGGAATGAGAAGGGTCTGAACAAGAGGGCAAATGTTTGTTAATAGAATAACGTGTTTCCATCTATCAGGCAATAAACGTTCGCTCTCCAATATGAGGATGGTGCTGTTGGGCTATCGGAGAGCTGGGAAGACGTCCGTTAGAAATAACATCTTCGCCAGAGCCAAGTCTGACTGTAGAAGAACCGGACAATGCGTGAAGACTCAAAGTGAAGTCGCAGGCAAGCTGGTCACCGTGTTGGACACGCCAGGGTGGTGGAAGACCCTTCCGTTGAGAGACACTCCGGAACTGGATAAGCTGGAAATACAACGCAGCGCATCTCTGTGTCCGCCAGGACCTCATGCTTTGCTCTTGGTTCTTCGCTCAGATATGCCGTTCAGAGAGGAAGAAAGGAAATCCCTAGAGGAGCACGTGGATCTCCTCGGAGACCGAGCTTGGAACCATGCCATCGTTTTGTTCACTCATGGCGACGCGCTGGGGGACCTAACCGTCGAGGAGTATATTGAGAGCGAAGGGAAGGATTTGAAGCTGCTTGTTGCGAAATGTAGAAACCGGTACCATGTGCTCGACAACAGCGACGCTGCCGATGGCAGGCAGGTCGGGCGGCTGTTTGAGAAAGTCGAGCTGATGGTGCAAGAAAATGGGGGCTTCCATTATGAAATGGACCAGAGGGCTGCGAAGGAAGTGAGGTGCAAATGGAGATTTGTGGAGAAGAAGTCCAAGATGAAGTTGAAGGTCAAGAAGCAGAGCGGTGTCCCGAGACCTGCGAAGGGCAAGTAGAGTCACTTGTAAAGCAGATATTTCATTAGGTCTAATAAGTCACATTGGATCCTACAAAGGTCAGTAATAACAGCCAGCCGAAAGGAAAAACCAGTGAGAATCGCAATAGTGCTTAAAAAGAGATTGATTTACCTGTATTACAGAATCTAAGTAGGTTCACACTAGTCCCTAATCACTTTATTTCTTTGGTAGGTTCCGCTCATCAATCTGAGCTTAGCCTCGTTCTACTGGGCTATGGCTCAGCTGGAAAGACGTCGGCCAGCGACATCATTCTAACGGGGTGTACGTCTGGGCCTAAAAGAACCTCTCGGTGTGTGAGGAGAACTGCAGAGGTAGCAGGGAGGCTCCTCACTATCGTGGACACGCCAGGGTGGTGGAAGCGGCTTCCGATAGAACACACGCCCCGACTAAACAAGCAGGAAATTGCACAATCTAGAGTCCTGACCTCAGGACCGGTTGCTTACCTGCTGGTGGTCCGTTTGGACAGCTCTTTTCAAGAGGAAGAGCGAAGAGCCGCGGAGGATCACATGAAGCTTTTTGGGTGTACAATCTGGGACCAGACCATGGTGCTGTTCACCTGTGGAGACTGGCTAGGGGACAGGCCCATAGAGCTGCACGTCGAGAGCGAAGGGGAGGCCATGAAGTGGCTCCTCGAGAGCTGTGGGAACAGGTACTGTATTCTCAACAACAAGAACCAGCACAACAACTCTCAGGTCAGCGAACTCCTGGAGAAGGTCGAGCAGATGCTAACGGAAAATGAAGGATGTCGTTCGGGGGGCGTGTGGAACCTGAGGACGGCAGGGAGGAAGCTGGGGAAAGGCTGGGCCAAAGAGGGGCGGATCCAAAAACGAAACGATGACGATACCTGCTCTGATGATGATGATGATGACGTATTTACAGCTGGCAGTGTATTTTGAGAAACCAGACACCGTTATCCAGGGCAAGATAGCGAATTTAGAAGGTATAATCCAAGCTATTGAGGGCGATGGAAATACTTTAGGGGAACAACATGGGTTGCTGGACAGTTCTAGAACTCTAACTGTGAACCTTTTGACCCATTGTCCCCTAAATAGCCTGCTGGGTTCCGCCTCACAGCGGGAAGGTCCCGGGTTCGATCCCAGGGTCCTTTCTGTGTGCAGTCTGCATGTCCTCCCCGTGTCTGTCTGTGAGGGTTTACTCCGGGTACTCCGGGTTCCTCTCACAGTCCGGAGACATGCGTGCTAGGTTAACTGGTGTCTCTAAAGTGTGTGTCTTTGTGTGGATTGCCACCCCATCCAGGGTTCCTGCCCCTGCGCCCGGAATGGCCGGGTGGGCAGGGGGTGGTGGAAGATAATGGAAGGTGATAACATTTTACTACGATTTAATTCTCTTATATTAAACATTTATAGGAACGTTTCCCTCGATTAATTCTGAGCATACCCACCCTCACTCTTATCTGCCTCTATTTTGAGTTCTCTCTCCTTTAATGACCTTCACGAAAAGAGAGTAGAGTGTTTAGCCCAGGTCATGTCATGCTTGTTTTCTGTAAATAAAGTTTTATCGTTTTTTTTCCCCCTCACGTTACAAAGGTCTCCTGCTGTGTGAACTCAGTACTGAGGGTCCGCGGCTGGAGGGGTCGCCTCCGGATCCCCGGCCGCTAGAGGGCACCTCTGGACCCCCTAGATCGGCCAGTGGTCGTTTATGGATCCTCGGCCGTAAAGGGCAGTCCCTGGATCCTCGGCCTTTCATGGCCGTCCCTGGTACCCCGGCTCCCTAGCCGCTTTAGTTGGACCCTGGCATTTAAGCCGTCATGTGGACCCTCCAGCACGGAGCCGTTATGGGCGTCTCGCCGCCCCAGCCCGTCCGTGGACCCCTGGCACCCTGTCGCCCTGTGGACTCTCGGCTCTTCAGCTGCCCAGGCTGTTCTCGGACCTCTTGAACTTCGGATGTCTGTGGGTCCTATGGCCCCCACCGCGTGCCACCTCCTCTGTTAGTCTTACCCGCTTCGCCTACCTCTACCCTGTGCGCCACCCAGTGGTGCTTTGTTTGCTGCCCTTATTTTGGCACAAGCGATACGAAACACAACCTTACAAACCACCGACAAGCCTAAGCAACAAACTCATGGTGTCAGACAGACTCAGGCTTCCCACAGAAGCTCCTCCAGCGACCTACAGTTAATCCAAATATTGGGGTTTAATTAAAATGTTAGCTCGCGAAAAATAATTAACAATTTATGGATTTAAAGGATTAATTTAGCATCTTCCGTCACAACGCCCGGAAAATCGAATTGAACTGCTTTAACTGCGCCGCTGATGCTTACTCGTGGCAAAAATCACATCAGAGAGTTAATTACCGGACTAATCATGGTGGTCCTGCAGGGATTAGAGCTCCCGATCAGAAGTCGCCCTTCTGAATGAAGCCCCAATACCTGCCAGGTTAAAATGGGAGGAATCGGTTGCTCGATCCGTAATGATCAGCTTGGTCGGCAAGTCGTTGCTGAGCTCTTTCTTCTTAGGCGTCTTCATTTCATTAGTCTGACGGTGACTGATAACGTTCACGTTGCGTCCAGAACAAAGGTCCTTAAAGGAACGATAAGACATGGCCTTGTTGATTTTTTTATTTTTTTTATTTTGGTTTTCTTGATGTATAATTAACTGAACGTCATGAGGGTGGCACGTGTGGTAGCCCAGCTGAATCATCCCCGGATTGATCCTGGCTCTGTGGGGTCTGCATGTCCTCCCACGGTCCAAAGACATCCAATGATGCTGGCCTTGTGTGTCCGTATGTCCTTGCATCTGTTGTTCGCGTTACATCGACTAATAAACGTCTGATTTTTAACTCATCGAACGGTCCGTCGGACTTTTTTGGCCCCCAAACTGGAACGGAAATTCAGTCCCTAAATAAAGCAATGGTGCAATCCTCCAACCACGATGCGTCTAGACAAAGGACAGCCGGAGTCTCGGGAATGCGAAACCGCGTTCACCTCGTTTTCTGTAGCCTTTATAGTCCAATTATTTCATGTTTTTTTTTATTGTTTTTGTTTGGTTTTTTGGTACAGGACATTTCATTCCCAATTTCCCAATCTTTGTGAGCGATATGGTTGCAATTCAATTCGGTCTTCAAGCAAGTCAGCCTTCTAGAACCAATTTTAATCTTTAAACCCCACGTTTCCAGCCTTGAGCGGCGTTGCAGTTACACCGTCGTTATGGTACCGTAGTTATTATTAGATCATTAAGATATCAGTGGTGGTTGTGGGATGATGTTTGGGATTGCTGGTGGAATAGGAAGTAAAAATCTGTTTTAAATAGATCGACCTCACGTCTGAATGACAGAAGACTAGCTGTTGAGAACGACTGTATTATGCAGTGCTGTGCGAAGTGTTTTTAACATGTCCATTACTACATTACTTCCCTTTTTTAGCTGAAGTCTGTGCGTGCAGGATTACAGTAAACAGGACGGGAAACGTGGAAAACACCGGCCGCTTCTTCTAAATGGTCACTTATAAAGAAACATGTCTGTCCTGCATAGCTACGCCTCGCCTGCCTTGCCTTTTGAATCCTTTAAAGGCTGGCTGAATCTAATGGGAGGACCTTGCGGTGCAGTTCTGTGTGCCCTTCTGGAGACGAAATGAAAGTTAAATGAGTTTTGTGATTCTGACTGAAGCTTAAATGAGCTTTATTGATCGCGGTAAATAAAACCATTGAACGGAACGTTCAGCACTAGTCATTTTGTAAGTGTCGCAGGTGGCCGAGAAACTTATTTTCCCCCCGCTTTGTCCCGACGTCTGACATAAAGTATTGTGTTTTGGACTGAGCGTTTGATAGCAGTGGATGGAGTATTGAACAGAAAAGAAACTGGCATTCAGAAACTGTGAGGCAGAGATCAGGTTGTTCAGCCGCAAGCTAATAATGGGAGGAATGTTCTGTATGTTTAATGCGCTGGAAGAAAACATCTGACAGGAGTGCAAATAGATGGAGGACGCACATCTCGGGCGGAGCGCAGATTCCCCAGGGAGGAAAATGAGTGAGAAAGATGAACAGCTGCTGGAAACGTGCTCAATGTTATTAGGGTCAAGTCAGTGCCAAATGAGCGTAATCAATTAACCTGTCTGTGGAAGCTTGCCTTTGGAGGAAACCGGAGTACCAGGAGTAAACCCGCGCAGACACGGGGAGCATGTGCAGGCTCCACGGCCAGGGATTGGACCCAAAACCTTCTTGCTGTGGCCACCGCGCTCCAAATGATTACGGCACGTCCAGCCTCATTCGGCTCACGGGCTTTTTTTTTTCCCCCTCTCACACAATGCTGATTTCAGTTATCTGCCAGAGAGCATTGACTCCGGGGCCTCGGCGGGCCCCCGGGGTTAGCCAGATCTGTGTGAAATTAAAATCACCGCCAGCCTTTCAAACAGAGTCGAGGAGAAAATGGACGAAAATGAACGGGATGATTGGGTGGAAGGAGAGATTAAAAGGCTTTCGCTTACGGGAGGGGGTGGCCTATCCCAGACTTCCCCAGGCGCGGCCAGAGGTACAGCATGAACCCAGCGTTCAGATCGAAAGCCCTGCAATTCAAAATGAGCTCCTCTAGAGGAGTACATCAGCACATTTATCCGATAACTTGGGCACCCCAGAGACGACGCATCCAATATCTGTGGACTAAACCACTGCGATCTGAGGAGCGTCTGTGCATCATGCGCTAAGGGTTATTATTTGGAGCCTAAATATCGCAGGCTTTTCACGAAAGCGCTGGTGATGTCGCACGGCCATTGACCCTCTTTACCCTACGTCATGGAATTACTAACAAGCTGGGCTGTGCACACACGCACACGGTCATAAAATAAAATAAAAACGAATCTTCTTTCACTTCGATTGATCAGTAAATACACACCAATTAAGTTAATGGATGCTGAAGAAGCCGGAGCCTTTTTGCCTGGCCTCCCACTTTGATCATCCTGCAGCCGAGTGAAGCAGCTTTCAAAATTAATCTCGCGTTTTCCCTCTGCCTGGTAAAGACGAGGAGGTAAATTAATCAGCTGGGGCGCTACCAAAAGACGACGGTGATAAGTATGCAGGGAAGAGTTGGCGCTCGCCCTCGGGGCGCCGTGGCAGGGTTTTTTCGAAAATGATTTAGTCAGTCATCTGTAGGCAGCACAAAATACAGTGGCAGTGTTATTGATCTCCCCCTCATCCCCGCTCCCCCATATATCCTCCTTTCAGCGAGTCTCTGCTCGGTCAGATTTGCACGTCTACCTACATCCACCTTGTCTCTTCTTGTACGGGCCGTCTCCATCTCTTTCATCACCGTTATTCCCCTTACCTGTCAGACAAGAGCGAGGCAGGGTGCGAACAAGCTGGAGACAAAAACAGAAAAAGATGCGACTGAAAACAAGTCAACAAAACGTGAAAGTAACAAAGCGGCAGAGCGGCGGGGGAGACCGCAAACCGATGCATTACAAAGCGATGACATGGATAAAAGGGCGGTTGACTGGTGGTAAACCACAATGGGAGCGTGGAATCGTAATGGAACGGCAAGACGAGGTGAGCGAACAGGAGGGAGAGGAAAAAAAAACAAAAAAAAAACCTGAAATCATCTCCTGACGTGTGATTTATGTAGCAGTGAAAAGCCCATTCCCGTGATTAGGCACTTTCGGCAGTAAATTGCTTTGGAGGTTTAATGATGCAGAACTGAAAGTTGGGTTTGCAGCACTTTGTCAAAAAGTCTTCAAACGGAGAAAGCCTTGCCCTAGCAGAGACTCTCCCCTGAAAAGTGCTGGAGTTTGGGCTTTTTTTTGTCAGGTTGCAATGTTAATTGTGTTCGGAAAACAATTATCGGCGCTGTAAATAGGTTCGAAAGCAAATGGCTGCCGGCAAAAGGCGAACCAGGACGGGCGGATGTGACCGTGTGTGTGTGCGTGTTTATCGAGGTGTTTGTGCAACGAAGCGTCGTCTGATCGCAAATACGGGGGAGCCCGCGAGGAGAATATTCAGCCAAGCGGCAACACGTTCATCCACTGCATCCAGAGCAGCTTTACAGCCATCTCAAGCCCGTTCATGGCCAGGCCTTTTATATGTACGGAGAGGGGGAAGCACACAAGTTATTTACTCAAGTACAAGTACTTGTAATCGGACAAAAATGCACTACGGCGCAGTATGAAAATGAACTAGGCCTTCTGCCCCAGGGTCCGGTACCATAACCACCAGGCCACCACAGTCCCAAACATTTTTGCCACTTCTTCATCATCTTTTTCTAACACAAATGAACAGAGCGCATTTCCACACCCCAGGCTTGTCAGTGCCGGGAAATGCACCTAAAGATGGTCTGCGAATCGGCGTTAAAAACTTCGAACGGGCGATTTTGAACGTTTAAGGCACCGACTGGATATTTTCGGCAGACGTGAGCATTTAATGCGAACGGGATCGGCTCCGAATCAGGATGCCAGACAGCAAAACAAAAACGTAATGCGTATTGGGTGCATTTTTCCTAAACAAAAGACAGCAATAAAAGCGTCCAGGTGTGGTTCTTACTTGACTGATGAATGTGATGAGGGCATTACTCATCTGAGTTGAGTGAAAAATCCCTTTCTTTCTTGATTAGCTATTCCACCAAGCCTAAGCCTTTGAGGATCGCGAGTCCTCCATAAGCGCACTCTTGTTCCATCAGCTCATCATTAATGACAAGCCGTCAGGGCAGAGCACTTAAAATATTGTAATATTTAGTGTCTTGATTTGGATCTTGTCTCAAATGACTCGACTCATCAGGCATGGTTAGCACTAAGTGTTACCAAAAGCTTCCTCCTCCTCCTGCCCTTTTTTTTTTTATTGCGGATGTAAATGCAGATATGAATTTTCACCCTCTTCTTGACAAGCTTGTAATGTGTCATATTCTTTTAGATTCCTTTTTTTGTCAGGCTGTTCGGTGGGGTGGTAGATCAAAATGTTTTTCGCTTGTGATAAGTATTCCGCCGTATAAATATGCATCAGAGGACAGCGTTGGTTAGGCTCAGAAAACAAGGCTGACAAGATCGGAAAGCTTTCACTTTGGTTTCTTCTTCACAGACCGGATTCCCCCCCCCAAAAAAACGCTCGTCTTCGGCTCTGCAGGTAGCTGTGCAGAGGAGGAACTTTCTCGGGTGAACTTTTTGGATCTTGTGAATGGTTCCTGAGCCTTGGTTTCAAATGGCAACGCTTATCACGAATTCTTGTAGCCGGTATTCGTTTTCAGGGACGTCTTTCGAACCACGGCCACAAACGACAACGCCAATGGCGTTTAGGGCAAGGAAATGAGAGGCAAGATTCCAAACGGGACTCAGTATCAGCTGGAGCTACGACTCTGGAATATTAGTGCGTACCTGCGATTCCCTCTGTGAGTCTTAGTCCTAGTTCATGCTTTTTGGAAGAACATGAGAAGAACTCGAAGAACTCCTCCATGCCACTTGAGATTCTGTGCCCCCCGGCTGATTCTGGTACAAAAAAAACAAAACATGATTGAAGCAGGACGGAGGCGTGATGCATAATTTTAGAGAGGTAAATAAAGACGTAAGAAAAGGACACGAGGCACGAAACACCTCATCGAAGCCTAATTATATATAAAAAAAGCTGTGTTATTTCCCTTTGATTAAGGCTAATTAACGAGGAAAACAATTTGGTGAGTAGAATGCATACACGAATTGGACTTAATCCAGACCACGGTTCCCTCCCCTCTACCTGCGTGGGACGTAGACACAGATTAGCAAGAGATCTTGATTTATTTTGACGTTAAACCCTGCTTGAGATTCTGCGACAAATTCTGGATTCTCAGGCAGCTGTCTCCGGGGGGCATGATCGATGACAAAGAAAAGGAATGAGTGAGTTTTCATGAAATGCTTTTTAGCGACGTCCCGCTGCTTTAATACATGCTAAACAGCCTCCTGCGGTCGTGTCGAAGAAGGAGCTATGAGATCAGGCCGGCGTACGACGGAAAGGGAAAGGTAACAATACACTGCGCGGTTTGCAGAAAGCTGCGAGGCAGAAGTTAAAACCGCATCAGATTTTTACCAATATTACCCTCCACCTCTTTCAACCTTCGCGTTTTCTCTCTTCTGTCGCCTTCGGTGTCTTCGCTTTCTCTCTCTCTCCATTCCCTTCCTCCCGCTCTCTCCCTTTCCATTGGCTAAGTTGCACAACTCCACATCAAGTGTAAGCAAGGAGGTGGCCATGTTATAAAGTCTGTTTGATCTGAAGTCCTGCAGAGCAGTAGGACGTCGCACTCGGCGCCGCTTTGGCTCGCTAGGTAAAAATAGAGCCTGCCCCATGAAAAAGTCGGCGCATACGAAGACTCCTTGCTAAAAATACTTTCTCAAACTCCAGTGAGTCAGAGCCGTCGCTTTGAATTTGTTTTGGCTTCCTGACATCTCCTCTGGCGTCCTCAGACCTAGAAGAAAATAACCCTCTTATTAGCATATCCCTTATGATATGCAAACGATGTGTGCCGCGCACTAATTGAAGGCGCTTCAATCAAACTGCCTTCTAGCCGGAGGTTTCGTCTAAGATTAGGACCAAGCGAAAACATTTCACCGTGCGCACCAACAGATCAGATTATAGAGAAGGGTTCGCTTTGGAAACGGAAACGTTTTATAGACGTAGTCGCAGAAGCGTTGGATCCAATTAGAGGGGACACCCACATCTGTTTTTGTACAGCTTTATATCCTTAACGAACCATGCTCTAGGTTGAAAATGTGTGCTAGATTGTTTAGGCAACACAAAGAAATAGCCATGCCTTCTCCACAGGTATCTGGCTTAATGGTCCTGCGATGATCCCCGGGTGGAGGACCTGGATGTGCTTCCTAGTTGTAAATGTGTAGGCCCAGGGCTGAAAGATGGGCAGAGGAGGTGAGATTGATGGACTGCTGTTGGGGTGATATGGTTGGGCTGGCAGCACTGTTGTTGGTTTTCCTTTGAGAAAACACATCAGGGGATAAAAAGGGGCTAAGCAGTGCTTAGGATGAAAACGATGTATTAGCAACTGCGAGTGTTAAAGCAGCCTAAAGGGGAGCTTGAGCCAATAAAAGACAAAAGTGGCCCATGATGATGTACTGGACACAGGAAGGAGTTACATGCTTTGTTTGACCTGAGGTCTGTAGTTTGTTAAAAGAACGATGCCATGTGCAGGCAACAGATTTTTACACGGATTGCAGCACTGTTCAAAAGTATTGGGCCATCATTAGTTTACGATTTTAGAGGGCAAATAATAAATTGTGCAGTCCTAGGGCAACGGGGGCAAGGAAAAAACCTGCCTAGGCATTATAAGGGAGAAACATTGGGGTAACCAAGACTCGCAACGTTTCACAAAAGGGGATCAAAACGGATACTAAATGTAAGAACTAATTTATCTAGTCCAATAAGTTTGTGGTAATAGATCAAAAACCAGAAACTCTCAACAGATGTAACAAATTTGCGTTATTTTGCATTATCTGAGAACCAAATCTGGAAATATACGGGCTACAGTGGCAAGTACTTAGTGCCCCCATCACGCCACTTGAGCAGTGATAGAGGGATAGAGAGACAGAGAGTCATATTTTTTATAACTGGAAGGCAGAATAAACGCGTTAAGGAAGAGTACAGGCAATCGGCGAACAATAAAAACGTCCGCTGTTATTACTGTGCTGCTCTGGATGGGAGACTTAATGAACGCACCCAAATACATCTGCTATTCGGTTCACCTCTGGAAACGCAATAAAAGTCTATCTAGCCCTGCGCCATCTGTTCCTCTCTGGCCCAGAATGTTCTCTTGTTCCAGTGAATCAACACCTCTTATGTGCTTCCATATAATTGATCACATTTAATCAAAAAAAAAAAAAAGGGTGGAAATGCTATTATCCTTCTTCTACATCAGACTTGCTTTCAGCCTGCGGCGAAAATCGGATTCAGAAGGCGGAGGTACGAGAAGGGTGCTGAGGATAACAGGACGAGAGACGGCAAACCATCTGAAGCCCGGAGAAAAAGCGCACTAACGACGCTTGCTTTATTAGTTTACGTAGCTTTAGTTCTTATCGAGTGCATTGCCTTATCTCGGGAAACAGAGGTGTTCGTAAAATATTCCGGTGGGCTGTTTTTCTATAATCCTTACCACGCCTTTTTAAATGTTGTCTAGTTCCCCACCGTTCCAGGTCCTCCCAGACATAATGGGTTTTTATGCCAACAAGGCTATTTGGCACTATGAAAACTGTGGCAGTTTCTCAGGGTGGCGTTTGTAATCAAATCCACGGGCGTCCTCTGATCGTTTTCTTTTTCGGCATGGCGCATTTTATTCTGGATGTACCCTATTTAACAGTACGGTACCTTGTATCTATATATAAAGCACAAAGCGTCCTGTCCTTACAAAAAAGGGACCGCGGTAGCCTAGCAGTTAGGGCACTGAACTATGGCCCAGAAGGTCCAGGGTTCAAATCCGACCTCTGCCAAGCTGCCACTGTTGGATCCCTGAGCCTGATTTGATTGCTGTCCGCTAAATGACATAAATACAAAAGAAGAAACACCAATCGGTTATGGATTCCTTTGATAGTTTCACTAGCGGCCATAGATTTTTGATGCCCACCGTGCACGAGCCGTGTTTTTGGTTCTTTCTTCCACAGTTAGGATCAAGGGAGATGATTGATACTAGGTAGGCAGCTTCACTGCCAAAGCTGATTGGCTCGTGTAGAAGCAGTCGGCGTCATTATCTCTGAATACTCCATTAACAATGCTTTTGGTTTTGCCCTTGAAAGCCTACTTACATAGTCTTTGAAAACAGCTGCTTTGTGAATAACTGACAGATTGACAGAGCAGTTTGTTTGAAGCACTTACTGGCAAATATTAGGCTCTGAGCGCCGAAAGACGGCCCTAAGCTACATCCCAAATCTGCTTTTGTTTTCTTGTTTTGTTTTGTTTTGTTTTTTTTAATTTATTTCCAGAAGTTTTGCCAGAGGCTGTTACAAAATACACAGTTTAGTTTTTTTCCTGCCATGAACTTAAGAGCAGCCTTGGTTTTTGATTAAGAGTAAAAAAAAGGCAAAACACGGACCACCGATGCTACGGGATTGGAAATGTTCGTGATCAAGACGTGCCGTCTTCTTCTACAGAACGGATGGACCTGCAGTGTGATTATTGATTCCCGTTAACTGTAAAGCGAGATTCCAGCCCAAACGCATGCAGGCCAGTGGGCACCTATTAGAATCGCTGAGCGAGGTTAATGAGCGAAAGCACTTCTGCCCTGATATCTTATTGACCTTCGTTCTCTTTGTCGGCTTAATCAATCCTGATTTGTGCTAAAGATCAAACACTTACAGCATAATCGATCCGAGCGTGGAATGGCGCTATGTCCGGCTGTGAGATTACCTGCCAGCTGTCAATGTGTGCGGGAATTAAACCTGAGTGGATTGTGGAGGTGGTTCAGTGATTAAAGCTGTGAGGAAGGCTCTGAGTTTAGATCCCAATTGCACCAATGACTAGAGCTGTAGCTTATCTGAAAGGTGCCTTTAGATACTGTCGTATGTCAAATGCATAAAGAAGGAATGGGAATCCCGGACAATGGAGTCAGATCATCTGGTTACTTACCTGGGGCCCGCATTGAGACAAGAAGTGGAGAGCAGTGTGCGCAGCTTGAATCAGCTCCTTGACCTTCTCGACCGCTTGAGTTGAAGGCAGATGGGCTTCTTTTTTTTTGGTTCCCTGGTTGTCATTTGAAAGGCATCAGTTCTAGGAACCGATGGGGAGTCCCAGGCATTTAACCTCTAGTGGGGTTGTCACCGTGTAGGTGGTCCTGAGAGTCATTGACCCACCCTGTCAGCGTGTGAGTTGTTAGGGTCACATGGGTTGAGGTGCAAATGGTGGTTAAACTGCCTAGGAAGGGATCTCGAGACCGCTCTGTAGGTGGCTGATGACTGGGGTTGTAAATAACCCCCCCCTTATCGAACAATGGCTGATCTCATTGGACATAGATGGCCTCTGCCTCGTCTTTCTGAAGGGTTCCCGACGAGGCCTGCCTTTGCCCTGGCGTCCCTGTGGTTTTAGGCACCCTTTGCTGCACGCAGACCAAAGAACGACTGAGCGGCAATGAAAGAATGTATATATATATATTTTCTCAGCTTGTGAAATTGGTATGTGTTCTAAAATGCTGCTTGAATGATAGTTTGTCTCACTTGTAAAGAACTGTGCAAACAAAAGTCTAAGGCCACCTCTCACTGTCAGGTTCCAACTTCCAGGCTGTGTGATCCCAGTGAGGATTCCCCCCTGTCTGGCTCTAACCCTCAGGGCGTTTGATCTCATTCGAGGACTCTTGCTGTCAGGATCTGACTTCCAGAGTATGCGATCCCAGCGAGGGCTTTAGCTATCGGATCCTATTGCAGTTTTGTTTCGGTGTTCTGCTTCGCCAGGGGACTTTCTTCTCTCTGAGTTTCAAAGCCTCGGGAGTCCGCGGCAGCGTGATCGGCCCAGGAGTGTCCTTGCATGACGCATAAATAATACAATAATACAAGTAAGTCAGTATAAAATGCTGTTTCATAAAAAGTAGTGGATGATAAATCTAATTCATCTTACCCGCCCTGTAGTCTAGAGACATCATGACCACGGCGGTCTGCCATTTCTTTTTGCTTTTAATGTCCCCATTATTGGAAAAGCTCAACTTTGGGACTACCGGTTCCTTCTGTTCTTTCCTTAGGTACAGCTGATGCTCTGAGAGTCTCACTCTCTGTCAGCACTCTCTCTCTCTCCCCCTTCTGTTTACCCTCTGCCTTTTTATCAGGTTGCAGCAGGTACAGATGAAGAGAGAGCTTTGGATCGGCTTTGGCTGGTCAGACCCTGAAGGGAGTTTGTCAGTGCCAGAAGACGGTAAGAACCTCCACAGCCTTGGCTCCTACAAAGGAAGGCCTCTCTCTTTCTCCTTCTCTCTACAGAGAAAAGAACGAGTATGCAAAACAGCCTGGCAGTCGTGCTTTATTGGCTGTCAGGGCTCCTGGGTCAATCTCAAGTTCTTTTATGTCCATCGGCTTTCTGGCTGGTCTCCTTCCCTTCAGGTTACTACAGCTTCTTGTCCAGTGGTCCTATCACATCCCAGTGTGTGTATACAGTACTGTGCAAAAGCCTTAGGCCACCATTCGATTTGTTGTTTTAGAAATGGTATCATGACCATATTTTACCAAAACTCACAGTATATGGTTTATAGTCACAGCGTGTGGAGTGTTACCGAATTCTTGGTCGATGGCTTACATGGCGTCACCTTAAGAATAAACAATGCGTTACAGCAAGTGTAACTGAGAAATGTTTTGTTTTCCTTGCTACTGCTTTCCGAAAGGAGCAGCCTTTTTGTTTGACAGGTAAGATTGATGAAATCTATAGAAATATAACTGACTAATAACTGATGCCGGGCTTTCACTGAAATTGATGAATGAGAAATAATGAACTCTTGTCAAGCTCTGCGGTCATGATAAGTGTGAGGCACAGTGTCTGGACTCCGTTTTGTGTGTAAGGTCAAATATTGGTATTTTCATTTGCTGTTCCACTGAAGATACCATTAGTAACTGCCCCTGAGACGGAGCGTCTATCTAGAGCAGACTTCACACTCCTGTGGGTAGGAGGGAAGGGAGGGGCGTGACTGGGTAGAGCGTTGTAGTTCATCGAGGCTACGCAGACCTCAGGAAGTCTTCGTGGACTCCGTTTGGGATGGTACTGGGCAACCCAGGGTTTAGTGGAAGCAAGAGGAGAATGCCTCGCTTGGGCTGAGGCTCAGACAAAGCTGCACGAAATTTACTACAGCTGCCTGCCTATTCCCCAGGTCACTGCAATACGGGCTAGGGTCCGCCGAGGCGAGCAGGTCGTTGATTCGTACGCCAAGCTGGATGTAGAAGGCAGCAGTGAATGCAAGCCTGGCTTTGGGTCTGTGACACTCGGAAGCCTGACAAGTCGCTTTGTCTTCAAAAAATTTGAATTAGAAGTGCCTCCTGCAGGATAATCAATCTCTAAGACAAGCAGGAGTTGCTGCATGTGAAGTGTGAGAAAAAGACAGATAGAGCAGTGTATCGTCAGCATAGCGGTGATTACAAAAAGAGAAAGAGAGAAAGAGAGAGAGAGAGAGAGAGAGGGCAAGAAGATATCCTTGAGATCACCTAGCGGGACCATTGCGACTGCGAGCCGCTTTGATTTAGGGAAGTAGTGCCTTAGGTGACTGTTACGTGACAACAAGGAGCTTTTCAAAACGTGCCCAGGCTCCGGACGGCCCAGACAGACCACCAGTAGAGAGAATTGTTTGATCCAGCAAAAGCACGAGCGTCTCCCGGTTTCGCTGCCACCTCCTCCTACATACTCCTGTTTCTGCCCGCACCTCCAGCCACCATCACCTTATTATCAAATCGAGCATTCAGGGGATCTGCTCGGACGCAAGCTTTGCTAGCCCAGATGACCTGTGGTCAAATGCGTCACAGGATACCATACAGTACCCGTATACCTGCATGCGAAACCTTGTCTTGTACCCAGGCTAGAGACTGCTAAAGCCTCCAAACGGGCCACTAGGGCCTCCTTTCGATTGTACAGCTTTTCCCTAATAAACTGATGTACCCTTTGAGTATCCACGTTTTTTTTCCCCCCTATGTACTGTATGTGAGTATAAGAAATGAGGAACTGGCAGATTTCACACCCATTGATACTGTTGAGGAGTCGCACATAAAGAGAGATCGGTAGAGATCCAGCAAGGTCATGCACTGTTATCTTGACAGTTACAGCTTTGCAGACGTCTGGCACTTATTGAACTGACACCTCCTGTAGCTCTCGACTGTTGTGACCGGCATTTTTATCCAATCTGAGTTAGTTTGTCCGTATGTACCATGTTTCTTTTTCTTGTCCATTAATGCTGCTGCTGTTGCACATGCTGCTGGAATATTGCGCGTACTATTTAAGGAAGCGGCAACCATCCATCCATCCATTATCTCTTGCTTAAACCACACGGGATGCGGGTCAGACTGTTCCTACCTACGAAGAGACGACAATTAACCCAAGCTAACACGCTTGCCTTTGGACAGCCAAGAGCAAAAAGCGATTGAAACAACCTGCGGTCCTGAAAGGGTTCAAGTTAAGTGTTGCAGAAAAATATCTTAAGCATTCCTTTCCTAACCCTCTCCTTTGGCGTCCAGTTAATAGTATGGGACAAATATGTCCCTCAAAGGGTTAAGCCTATATATGCTGGATATGCATACGTGCAGTTCCATCGCCAGCTCAATGGGGCGCTGTGACATTTCCTGGATACTTGAGGCAGGCACAGGGATGCAGGTTACTCCAACAGGAAGAAGGCCTACATTGTTTGGATGGCATGTGCTTTGGTTTCTTTAATCTGAGCTTTGTTTCAAGTGATGGTGTCTGGATTTCGGTGTGACTTCATCTACTGGTGGATGGTACACTACCTGGGAATGGGTGCTAATACTTGAATCAGCAATGGTAAGGCTTTTTTTTTACCATTTTTGATCAGACCTCAATGATTTTAGAAGAAGAAGAAGCCAAAAGGTTTTTTTATTAGCACTTTGGTTGTTGCAGTTGTGCTTTTGAAATGGGAGGTTACGCCTTAACTGGTTGAACCTGGTTGAATACGTTTGCGGATTTGGTTTTTGTGATCCCTTTGCTTGGCATTTGCAGCTTAGTCCTTTAAAAACTGTTTCCCTGTCATGTTTAGTGGACTGGCGCTTGCAGGCTTCTGACAAAGCGATTTTAATAAACACGTGGTGACTTGGCTAGAAAAATAATGCAAACCTTGCACGGCAATCTTTGCTGCTACTGAACCTGTTGCCCCAGAACCTCGCTGAAACCTGAAAAGTTTCGAATGTTTGCTGTATCTGGGACAGGCCGTCGATCTGCACTGCTTACTAAAGTTCACTGTGAGCAAATGAAATGTATCTAAGATCTCCTGATATGATTGTTAGAATTATTCCAGCTATTTTTAAAAACAAATCTAAAATCGATCTAGGACTGCATTTACATTGATCTCACTTAGCAGGCGCCACTTTTGTCGTAAAGAATACAGACATCCAGGCCGATAAACGGAAATTTGATTTGACCAGACCATGATATGGGTATTTGAGTATTTAGGACCTGCTACTGCACGTCACATTGCGTGTATCTACCATAACGTGGTCCATTTTAAAAATTCTCTTAACCTGTAGGCCACTCGTAGTGAAAGCTTTTATTAAATCCCCTAAAAAGGCTCATATGCAAGATATAATTTATAGGGTTATCCAAACGCAGGAGGGGCTTTTTTTTTCTTTGAAAAATGGTGTAAAAGCTCCGTCTTGAACCGTTTCTTTGTCTGGTTTACATCACTGTCGCACAAAGGCATCTACTTAGTCTCTGCTTTAAGCTAATGAATAATGGATTTGAATTTTGTCGCTCGGGGTTGTAGACCTATGCCAAGGTTATCCCTCACATGTTTCCTGCCGCTTCTTAAATGCGTCCCAGCTCCGACTTGTACGCAGACTAAAGGACACACAGCGTGGTTTGTTCTTGGCTAAAAATGCATTTCCCCTTTCCGTCTGCTCCAGTGGTTCCTTTTCAACCCTGCTAAGTGTCCTGAGGACAGACCTAACACTCTCTTCCCTACACAAGTCCCTCGGCTATTAAACATTAAGAGGAAATGTTGTGACAGTTAAAGGAACATCATCAGTCATTTTCGTACCTGCTTTATCCAATTCGGGGTGCAGGCAAGCTGGGGTCTGACCCATAGCACCCAGGGTGCAACTCTAGGCAGGGTACCAAGGTGGCAGCGCTAAGCGGCTTTGCAAACGTAAACGCTAATGGAAAGGGTTTCCGTAGCCTTGACCGAACGCAGTTCGCAAAGGTCGTCACACTTACTACACACTCAGATGTTGCTTAATTGTATGAAGTCATCTGATTAACTTGATTAGGTTTCACATTCAACCAAGCTGGAACAACTACTGGAACAAAGGATGTCACATTTTAATCAGAAACGTCCGGGCACCTGGGGCCTGGCATCCAGCATTGATTGGTTTATAAGAGCAGCTTTCATATCACAGTGCTAATGAAGGTCTGATGAATCACCATATGCGCCCCTTAACCATTACTCTAAGTGAATTCGTGCCTCACGCACGCGCTCCGTTCCATCACTTATCTCCACCCCCCCTTCCCCCCCCCAATTTTCTGGCACTTCAGCCCTCTTCTCCTGCCATCTGCTCTTCTGCTTCATCTCCTACGTGCATCTTCTGATTTAGCCACACAGATGTTGGAGAGACATGACTGGCAGATGGACGTCCATTAGTCACTCATCGCACTCTTGCCCCTCTCCTAATTGCTTGCGAGTGTGGCGTGTATTTTAATATTAGTGCTGCTAATGTGGCGCGTGGATGCTAGCAGCGTCTAGAGAGCCCTCCCCTGACTGGGCACACAATTTAGGAGGGGGTTTGGGAGTGTCTAGTTTGGTCCATTCATCTAAATAAAATAGGAGATCCATGTACCCCGACCAGTAAGGTTCTGCTGGTAGCCGATGTGACTGGGGATTAAAGCCTTTTGTTTTCTTGCGTCTCGGACCTTCCTGCTCTGTGAAACAGTCAGAAAAGCTTTCTCAAACTCCCGAAGCTAAAAACATTCTTATTTACCCAGGCTTTTGGTTAGATTTACGCTGGGACCTTCTGGTTCTTCTCTTTCTAGCTATGCTGCTTTAGTTAGTGCTGCCGGAGTTTCGTGCTGCCCCTGGCATCAGCGATTGTTAATAGACTCTGTGCTCCTAACCATTAAGTAACTACGTATTCGCTTTTCTGGTGTAGTACCAGCTCCAGCACCACACACTTAGACGTTCCTTCACCTCAGCATCGCTCTACTGGTCTTTATCAACAGAAAACCAGTCCCACCAGAGTGCAGGAACTCCCTCCATCGTTCAGTTACCAGGGCCTCCAAGAGCTTCCCGCCGAAGACTCGGTGTCTCAAACCTTTTACGTTATTTCATCAACTTAACACTTTCACTTAACACCAAACGCCCAAGCAAGTCGGTTCCCTTTTTGAGTCTCGGTTCCTCCCGAGGTTTCTTCCTTCTACTTTGAGGGATTTTCCTTGCCACTGTCGCCCTAGGCTTGCTCAATTTGGGATTGGGCCTTTTAAGAGCATGTAATAGTGTAAAGCCGCTTCGAGATGATGCTCGGTTGTAAAACGCGCTCTAGAAATCAATTTGAATTGCCTGGACCTGATGGAATGAACCGCTAAAGTGTTTATTATTAAAATATTTTTTTTCCCTTCCCAATCCCAATCAGAATGCTGTTATTTCCTCTGCTCTACGTGACATTGCTGTCTAAATTTCATTTACCTTACTGGATAATTAAGCACACATACTCTAGACTGTAGGTCTTCAGCATTTGCATTTGTCTAAAGGATTACTGGATCAAATATTCACTAGACGCCCTCAGCAACCCCTGTTTCTGATCCCTTTCCAGTCGCGCACACAGCAATGCGCTCGTCGTTCCCGCTCGTTGTTTCTGTATCTGAGCTCCAATCGATTGCCAAGGGAAACCGGTTGATCTCTGATGTTATTCCTTTTCCACATTTTGTTTGTGCGCCATAATGAGATCTCCGCCGATGACGTCAGACCAAAAGCATGACATTAGTGTCCAGGTTCACTATGCTGAGATGTTGCTAAGATGTGCCTACAAATGTAGAGCTCGAGTTTGATATTTTCGAAGGTGCAGAATCGTCTTGTGTAACTTTGCTCGTAGGGGAAAGCGCTTGAATAAAAAGGACGGTGGTGTAAAACGGCGCCTAGTGACGGACCCTGGTGTTTGGACTTGCTGAAGTCTGGATGGTCTCTGTCCTCTTTGTTTCGGAGCACACGTCTCGGACACTCTGAAAACAGAATAGTTGGTAGTGCTTGTTTAACAGGAGCCTCCTTTTTTTGTACAGGAAAGATTTAAGTGGCGTTTGTGAACGTAACTGTGCATTGTGGCGCCGTGTATTTCTCTCAGCTATTGATAAACGGTGATTCTCGGAGCAGTGCTGTGCTGTCCGAGCGATCGTTTTTAGGCTTGAAATCCCTCCAGGTTCCTTGAAACGTTTAATATTATGCGCTTTCGTGTTTTCCTACGAAGTGCAAAAATCCTCTGCCCACCTACGCTCCCCGAAGACGGCCTTCTGTGAATGCTGCTTGATTGCAATCGCGTCGACGTCGACGACGTTGTTGATTTGTTTGAAATGAGATAATCTTATAATGTCTAGCTCATTACAAGCCCTTGATTGCCTCTGTCCCGACTTTGTTTGGAACGCGTTGCAGGTGTGAAACGCCGGGGTGGTCCGTTGTCCATACTGTCCCAACCTTTTTCTGATTTGGGGCCGTAGAAAAGATGTGTTTCGAAGCTATGAAACATCCGAAATAATTCAGATTTATAAACACACTCATTTTCTATCCGTTTTATGAGTGCTTTTAATGACTTGCCCAACAGAAATTGCATGCTGTGCACAACAGGCTGGACGCCTTAAGTCCAACAGCTGTCCTGATCTCACACTTGTTCAACAATCCCAGATTTATCTCTTTCTCTGTTCCCGAAAAAAAACAACCAAACATCTCTGGCATTAAACAGGCGCAATCTTGTGTTTTTGAAGGCTTTGGTGAATAACAAGTGGGACAGGACTGCCGGGACGGAGCGACTGTTAGAAAGAGAAACGAGAAGGGAACGATCTAGAAGTGGGAAAACATCCGTTGCTCCCGTTCAGGTCATATATGTTGCACGCACAAGCACACCGCTTGGATTTGGGTCAGGACCACTTAGAAGAGTTGCCCAGTGGTCCTAAAGAAGAAAAACACCCAAACCGAATGCTCCCACCACCATGCTTCACGGTAGCCGTTGCTTATTTGGTCTGGTGTGTTGTTCGTGCTTGGATTCCAGTCCAGAAATGTCGGTCTTGGTCTCCTCTCACACAGTGTGCTGGGTTAGTCTTGGGACGTTTTGCTTCCCAGTCTGATCCTGCGCTCTCTCAAAGTAATTCCTTTTGGCACCTGGAAGTCTGCAATGGAGGAATGTGCCACACCCCTGCTGTCCAACCACGAGTCTCATGCATGCCTTGGCCAGTTGCTAGGAGCTGCAGAGCCTTGACCGCTTACCTGTAGCCACCCGAGGGCGATTGTGTCCCAGTTTTTATTTCGATACATAGACTAATCGAGCATTTCAGAATTCCATGAGTCCACAACATTCCGGATGTTGGAGCAGGTATGGAGGGACGAATTCAAGTTTAGAAGTTTATAACAATTGCTAACAATATGGTGTATATATATGGTTGTTATATCATTTGCTGAAACAACAAAACAAACTGGGGGTGGGGGGATAAAACGTTTGCCTAGTATTGTGTTTAAAGCCTTTTCTGCGTTCCCTTTCACTTCCCTTGCGGATGGATCACTTTCATATACTCGCATGTATATATATATATGTGTGTGTGTGTGTGTGTGTGTGTGTGTGTGTGTGTGTGTGTGTGTGTGTGTGTGTGTGTGTGTGTGTGTTTCATGCACAGCCTCGGGCCTACATGCCGGAGTGCTTTCCTCAAGCTCAACATGTCTCTTTTGAAACTCAAACACACTGTCGTTGTTTACGGTTCAAGTTCTATTCTGATATCGACTGAGACGGGCTAAGTCTCAAATCACTGTGCTCTGTGCACTATACTCTTATACTCTATTATGAATAAACACTTCACTCATTAGCACCTGATTTTTGTTGTGTAGCAACTTCACTTGACATTAACGTGTGGTTCCTCATATATCGCCCAAAATGGTAACAAATGGCTATAAATTGTTTCCGTTCTAGTAGCGCCAGGAACCTGAATCTGTGCCGTACCCATTATCCCAGTACCAATGCATGAAGTTGTAGTGTTCAGGTAGTGTAAAGTTCAGCATGAGAACCAACAGGACCTGATGTAGAGTGTAATGTATTGAAGAATTACGAGGGCTGTTGAAAAAGTCACAGGGACAGATATGGCGAATAAAAAAAGGTTTTAAAAGTACCATTAGGTCAATCATTGCTATTTCTGACCATTTTCTGACCACATTCTTGCTCACGTGTCTGTTCAAGCTTCCTTATTGGTGATTGCAAAGCTTTTGTTTATCCTGCGCTTCATTCAGTTACATTAATTTGTATCCTGCTTGGCAAGGGGTACCCACTGTGCTGTCTAACGGCTGTGCCACCTTCTGTTTCCAGTTTCAGTCTTAAAACTTTTGGCCCTGGCCATGTTGCACTGTGTTGCTCAATCTGTAAGTTCTTGGCTTTGCATGTTCTCCAGTATTCCAGTTACCTCCCACTTTCTAAATACTTGAGGTATGTTAGGCATGTGCTAGGTCAACTGGCATCTCTAAAGTTCACCAGTGTGCAGTCTAGGCATGTGCTTGTGATCAACCAACTGCAACTCAACTGGAACTATGTAGGAATCCCAAACTATGCCTGTGCTATGCTGTGTAATAAATGATCATATGTGCACGTGTTTAAAAAAAAAAAAACAGCCGCCTCTGACATACGAAATGTAAAATAGGGGTGTGTGATACTGATTGAAAAACGAAATCTGAATAATTATCGGTACCGATAATTAGAAGAACTCGAAACCAATTTTATTTTGCACCAGCCTTTTCTTGTTAACAGGATATCATTTGTTTCTTACTAATGATCTCAATGGAAATATATTATACTTTATTTACTTAAAACTGAAGCTCTTACATAAAAACTGTACTTCACATTTCACATATTGCCACAACTTGACCATAATATTAAATTTAATTGACAAAGTTTGTCCTATTGATCATATTTTGCACAGTACATAGTTCACAGGTGGAAGAAAAGTTAGCTGAGACCTCTTTAACAGCAACCAATTTCCACAGTTTCATAGTTTGCAGATTGCTGCAGCATCAATCTTTTCTATGCCAAACCACCACCGCAGCATCTGTTAATTAAATGTAACTACGTAGACTGTGATGCTGGTGCTGTCTGTATTTTGTATTATTTCCTCAGGTAGTTTACTCATTTTTAACTTCAGTCATGCACTAGCTTGGTTTGTGCATGCTGTGGTCTGTTGTACCAGGCTACATGTAGCGGTGAATATATGAATTCTTAAGTCATGTTTTTTTTTACTGTCAGTAAAACATATGATAGAAAAACAAACCCCTCGTTTATACTGTGCTGCACAGTGTTTTCCTGCACTCAGCTGAAGAAAGGCTTGATAATTAACTAACGAGTTGGATCAAGTGTGTGTGTATGTGTGTTCACTGTGGGAAAGCAGTAACTGCTGGTTTTAAAGGTGAGCAGCATGGGTCAGTTCTATATGTGATTCTTGTTGATCCGTGCCGGATGTTTTTTTTCAGTAGGAGTGCACCTCTGTTTATTGGGGCTACACAACATGCGACTTTCAAGTGGTAAAGGACAAGAAAAGAAATTAAATCAGTTTACGATTCAATAGGATAAACTAGAGCTGGATGTAACACGTGGCGGCAGAGTTATTTCAAAAGCAGGTCCTTAGCGTATACTGGAAACACTAAACGCACCTCCGACCTGGTATCGGTCCAGCATGGGCTATCTCACACATGCTCATTCAAACCACCCAGAGGCCAATTAGTGCATTGTGTTTTTTATGTCAGATTCTGCACTGCACAGGACATTATTCGTTGGGACTTTGGGAAATAGAGTGGACTCTGGAATGGACAGGAGATCTTGTGTTGGGACTCTGGACAATAGACTGGCCTTTGGATTGCATAGGAGATCTTATGTCAGGACTCTGGGTTGGACTCCTGACTGGATACAAAATGTTTTGATTGTTGAGCCCTGGATAATATTTTTGTTTGAGCCGTGATGATACTTGGTGGAGTCCAAGAAAGTGTGATCAGTCCTAAAAGACATGATGAGCATATCGCATTTTCCATCTCACTTTGGTACTGAACCTAAGGTTAAGTGACACAAGGTTGACTGGCATCCAGGACTGGCACATGGCTGGCAAAGGGCAAACACTACACTTTATATTAATTTTTGTGAGCAGCATATTTACTTATTGTTAAAATGTCACAAGATTTCATCCATCCTTCTCAACCCGACTTTCCACTGACACACCACAGATATGTAACATATTGCAAGACAAATGCTCATCTCGCTGCGGTAGCGTAATCACACTGTGTTATTTCCGTCCGTGTTGGTGCATTGTGTGCTTCTGCTATTTATTAGGAAGTTGAGCTGGTAAAAGCACAGTTCTCTCGAGAGTGGCCTTTGTTTGCGCTTCTACATTAGAGCAGACAAAATCCATCCTTCACCATGACACACCTGTGACGAGCGAGGCGAGGTGAGGCGAGCGAAACTGTCGTTCACATCCTTTGTGGAATTGTTCTAGAAAAAAAAAAATTACACACTGCATCAGCGTCGGTACAAATTCAAACAAATTCAAGCAGCAATTTCTGCACTCGCGTTTCCGTTTCTTTGATATTCAAATTGAAGTGAAGTGGTGACATTTGTTTTGACGGTGTGCATCAGTGTGTGTGTGTGTGTGTGTGTGTGTGTGTTAGGGTCCAGCCAAAATGGCAACAGTCTCGTTGGTACTTCCTCTGAGGTTACACTGCCTGTTCTGTGTTGTGTCTTCATACTCTTGCTTCTAATCTTTTCAGTCATGTGCAAAACTCTGTGTACCCCTTGAAAAAATAACCAATTTTCTTGCTTTTTTGAAGAAAAATTCCTTGCATAACTAAATGAGCAAATATACAGCAAAGTGCAAAAGTCTTAGGCCACCATTAGATTAGAGATCACTTTTTTAGCACTGGTATGGGAAAACACATGACATTTGTAAACAGTATTAAAAAACCTTAAGGAAAAACTGAAAAATAACAGCTCCTGTAGGCTACAGTGGTATTAAGTATCATCGTCATCGTTGACCCTTCTACAGTCCGAAGAAGCTAGATCAGGAATGGTCTTGTTGTAAGGGTAGCAGCCAAGTGAGGTTTTGAGATGTTCCAAAAATAAATGCATTTAAAAAATGCAGATCAGCTGATAAGTAGTAACGTAATTTAAAAGGAAATTTAATTTGGTGTCATTTCAAAAGGTTGATTTGATCCTGTTTACAGGGGTTTGGTATGTCCTTGTGCCTGTATCTGTTATTACTTTAGTACTCGAGCTCCCACATCAGTACATCAATTGCTCCAGGTTTGACAGAGCTCTCTTTGGTCTGGAGTCACATCCAGGTAGAATTGAGGAAGAAATGTTTAATGATATGATAAAAAATGAAATAAATAGGATCTACAGTGCTAATCCTTCATCATGCTCTGCCATCCTTCCCCTTTCTGCTCTGGATCGTCGCTCTTTTTCTCTAATGCTCTTACGACACTTACACTTGAAGTCAGTCCATCATGACCAATGATTTCCGAGCATTACAAACATTTTAAACTGGTACAGCTCGTCTCAAAACTTTCAGTGTTTTGACTGTGGACTGGATCAGAGTGTATCACAAGTTCTTCTCGTGCCAGTTTTTTTAAAATCTTTATCTGAGAGAAGAGTCACGGTGATCCATACACACAGGTGCAGAATTAGAGACCAGTCAAAACAATGCAGGACGGAAGCATAGATGCTGAACCCCTGAGGTCAGAGTTTGGATTAGCTGAGGGAAACGGCTAACCCCAGTGCCCCGTCAGAACTACTGGTACAGCAGTTGTGACTGACTGAGAAAGTGATGTGATGTATCTTAATCTGCTTGAGAAGTAATGTAAGATTATACACCTTTTTCTTAAGTCATTCTGCTTTACATTCACTTATGACAGTTTAATATTGGACTTTCTGATTGGTTCTCCTGCCTGTTATCTGTGGGTCATGTGCCATTTAGGTACTGCTACCATGTGCAGGAATTCGTTCCTCACGTCTACTAACTTATGTCACATGCTCTAAATACGACTCTATAAAATGGCACTACAGAATTAAAACAAGGTTCGGTTATGAACTGATAGGAGGGACATGGGTAGAGACGGAGGTGAGGAGGCAATCAGAACGCTGTTTTTACCTGCTGATATATTGATCACCATTTGCTGGAGCGGGTTAGTGGCTCTTATAGTGGATTAGATGATTAATAAGGTATGTCTTCTTATATTTTAGAGACAGTTTAATCAAATCTATTTAGGGCCTTTCCATGGGCCCAAAAGTGGCTTTTGGTGGACCGAAATCTGTGTACCACTTTGTGTATGCCAGTGAGGCTTGCAGTGAAGTTCCAGTGTGTTATGAGACGTTATATGGCACACACCTCTGCGTGTATATGTGTGTATGAATGTATTTTTACCCAGCAATTGCTGAAATCTTTATCTAGTATAACTTACAACCAATACAGTTTTGTATCCATTGCTCAAGGACCCAGCAGTGGTATCTTGGTGTTGGTGGGATTTGGCTCCCCAACTTGAGCTCATTAGGCCACTGAGCCACCACTGTTTACTCAATGGAATAAATTAGTCACCAATGGCTGAAACATAAATGCACCTGCAGTTTAAACTACTTCCTTCACACTATGGCCTTTGTCAAACCCAAATGCAATCACGCCTTTCGCCAGTCATTATCATCTGTCTTTCCACTTATCGAACAAGACATTTGCTGCACTGTACCAACTCATCTCAATCCACTGAACCATGCTACATGCTTTGCATGCTTTACAAGATGATTGAGGTAGCTCAATGGCCTTATATGTGATGCAGTATGAATGCAGAAGAGTACACTGAGATTTGACAGCAACAGAAACTGGACGTCCATGGAGTTCTCAACAAGAAAATGCAGAACAAGCCAAATAAACAACAGAAATAGGTAAATACCATCCAGTCTTTCTTTGAGGAACTCAAACTCACATTTCAGTGCTTTTCTCGTGGATTTGTTGATTACCTGGAGATCATGTTTTGTGCCAAATCAATCATTAATCAGTTAGTCATTTCTGATCAGCTGTTTGAAATCACGTTATTTCGTTTTTTGTAGGTCATTACTACTGATGTTGATTAACAAATTAATTTAAATTGACCAGAAAATACTGGCTGCAATAAAATAAAACTCAGAGTAAATGTCAGAAACCGAGGCTGAATGAACTATTAAGACATCTGGATACTGTGAGATTTCTGAATCTGATTTGTTGGTCTAAAAGCAGCACAGATTTATGCGCTCTTCATGTGCTACACGATTGGGTGTTTGTTCTTTGGACTTTTAAAATGGGGTAGCACTAATACTTTTATAATGATTGTAGTATGTTAAGTGATGTTTTATCTCCATGTTTATCCAGTTAAGCAGATCCACACCGTTCATCAGTGTGAACAGAACGTCATGTGCTCAGACAGCTTAACCTGCTAATCTCCCGTGTGGCCGGCGTGCCGAACATGGATTTAATTGATCCGTCGCGTTTTCATGAGCTCTGATCTGTCGAACTCTTCTTAGAGAACGAGCGTCGTGATTAAAGCAGAACAGGCATGAAATTGTAACTTCACGCTAATTCCGTGACTTGTCCGAAGTCGTAAGACATTTCCAGGAGGAAGCGGCGCTGGATGGCAGCCAGCTGGAATTGCGGGTGGTTAAAAGACATGGTTAGCCTTTCAGATTAGCACTTAGCTATTCATCGGTATGGTAATGCGACGTTCCCTAAGGACACGCCTACGAGAGGTCGCTGCTGTTTTTGGCTTCGGGTATTACGCTGCTATCGCATGTGTTTAGCAGATGATGTGGCCGTGTGATGACGCATGAAAAAGTTCAGACGCCTTTGCTCAGATTTGTGGATTTTTAACTGAACGAAGCTTAGTGCTTTTACATATTCACTCACCTCAATTTATTAGGTACAGCTCCTTGGTTTTAGACTCATCGTCCTTTATCAGTTTCCACTTTCCATGTATCTGCACTTTGAACTTTCATTCTCATCAGACACAGGAGTGCTGCTGGACTTCACTCACTGAACACACTGTTCATCAGCGCTCACAGGGCGCTGCTTACAGATTGTTGGTGGCTGGACATTTTTGGTGGGATTGAATGTTTTCAGTCCAGCAATGACACTGAGGAGATTAACTCCTGTGCCACTGCTGGGTCTGATGCGCTCGTACCAGCATGACACACACTAACACACCACCTGAGAAAGATGTGCTGGTCCCGTGGGGGTCCTGACCATTAGCCGACAGAGTAAAGGGGTCAAACAAAGATTACAGAGAAACAGATGAAGTACAATTTGTAATTGTAGAACTGATTTCCTAGTCTGGCTTGTTGGTTTTATTTTACAATGTTTTTGACAAGGAAAGCCCAAACTTCAGTGCTGAATTTTCGGTTCAACCTGAATTTTTGTAACTTAATCTTTCTTAAGGTTTTCTCTTTAAGGCTGCATGATCAAGTATGATTAAGATTTTCTTCACAATCAGAGTCTTTTAAATACCAGACTCTAAAGTGATGGATGAACTGGTGTTCATTTCCGCGCCACAGTTTTTTTGAGTTCTTCCTCATTTCCGGATGTAGGGAGAGGACGTCGCTCCTGACAAGGGCCTCAGTGTTTCTGAATTCCTCAGGCCTGATCCAGCTTCTCAGTCACTGAATTCTCTGGAAAAAAACAGTGAGTGTGTGTGAGGGTGTGGCTAGAGCAATGTGTATGTGTGATCATGATTGCATCCGGAGTGTATTATGTCTTGTTCATGTCTGTGTGTTGGCTACCAAAGTGTATGCGTGTGTTTGTTGGGTGGGGTGGGGGGTGGTTTGGTGGGACGTGGGAGGAATTAAATCACCAAGATGAATTGCGGGTTGTGTTTTGGTATTACAGACGTACAGCAGCTGGTGTCAGGACGGGAATTGTGCAGCTGTCTACCAGTGTACACTGGCTTTGTGTCTTTCATCAGCATTTCACACACACACACACACACATACACACACACACACACACACACACACACACACACACACACACACACACACACACA
>JAUZST010023678.1:0-31456 GCA_034779995.1 Parotocinclus haroldoi
GGGAGAGAGCGATGGGAGGGAGAGAGCGATGGGAGGGAGAGAGCGATGGGAGGGAGAGGGAGGGGGAGGGGGAGGGAGAGAGCGATGGGAGGGAGGGGGAGGGAGAGGGAGAGAGGGATGGGAGGGAGAGAGGGATGGGAGAGAGGGATGGGAGGGATGGATGGGAGCTTTGTGCAATTTTAATTGTGAGTGCACATAATGCAGATGTTGATTCTCTCCATGATTCACGATATGATCATTCCACCGTTGTAGAAGAAAGCCACTGATAGGCTGTGTTTAATAGACTATCAAGAACAGAATGGCACATCAAGTGATTGCCTGACAAGGGCCACTGAAATACCAAAAAGGATCAGAATTTGTAATGGTTTAGCTACTCTGGCAACATTAAATTCTCTGACATTGGCACCAGGGCAGTTTCTGTTAAGTGTATTGCTTTTAAGCCAGATAAATTGTGATCCTATAGGTTAATCTGTAAGAGAAAGATTCACGACAGATTGTAGACAGCACACTCAAATACTTTTGACAATAAAAGAGAGGGATGATATTGGTCTGTCACTGTAGATGTCTCAGGTGTTGTGTAGGCTTCTTGAAGTACACTACTCACAAAAAGTAGGGGATATTTAATTATGGTATATTCATTTTGAAGTACCATCTAATTTTGTGAGCTGTATATATAGACTATTTATTTGCTATAGACGCTTAAGCATTACATCCAAGCACAAGTGTTTGATAACAAAATTTCCCTGTCTGTACCACTGCTTCAGACTTCTGAATGCTTTCGACCTATGTTTTTAATGATTGTGAGGTTGAGCACTATTGGATAATTAACCATAGCTGACAATTGGTCTGCCAATAAACTGCAAATGTGGATAAGGGAGTTACCACCATGAAGGCAAATTCAACAAATTGGCAAACTATTTTTTTAGGGACCGTTTTAAGAGAGTAGGGACAAACGAGGTAAATCTACAAGTGACGAGGTACAAATCTAAGAAATGCCACAGTCACTGAGGTGTTTAGTAAAATTAATTCAGCTACCACTGTTTGCCTAAGGACATTCACACCTGTATGCTTAACTTTGCGAGTTAGGTGTATATGTACTGCAGGAGTATCATTTATTGGGATAGCTTCTGAGGGCAGTATTACAAATGATTGGTTCCGTAAGGTGAACACAGAGGGGGTGAGGTTATAACTTTGAAATCGACAAAAAAAATGCTCATCGTTATGAAAGCAAGGAGCAATGTTTATACTTGCAGTTACAGATGCGATTACCCCTTTTATTTATCAGTAAAGCATAGCTGAGCTGCTTGCTATCAAAGCAATGAGTATTTTCCACTCCATTTGAAGTTATTACAACCAAACCCCTCCTATATTCTGAACCAATCATGGGTAATACTACCATCAGAAGGTGTTTCAATAAATGATACTCAACAGGTCCCAAACTTTTTTTACACAAAGATCTGTTGTTTATACAGCTACTTGTGCACATGCATGTTGAAACATGGCGGTAAGGCCAACACAGGTGCTTGCCCCTGGACCAATCACTATACAGTTGCATCACTTTGTCTGGCCCAGTCACTGCATACTTGTGTTGCTTGGGTCACCCATGTGCTAAGAACAGACCCTGCTTTGAAGTAGAAGATAAAGTAGTCCCTTTACACAGTGTTTTAAGAACTATAATCATATAATGATAATAAACAGAGTTCCTGCAATGTGAACATATGACCAAGGGAGCACAGTTCTATTAACTAAAGTTCATTTGGTGAAAAAGCACTTATACTGCCTTCAGGAGATATTTAAATAAAACAAACTCCAACTTCTTCAGCTTCTCTTTAGTGTGCAAGGGGGGGGGGCATCCTGAGAGAATGCCAGGCACTGCCTGTTGTCCTGTGATAGCAAGAGTGTGATAACTCTCTTAGGGCAACTATTTGCTGTTAAGGAGGCACTGGCCCCTGCAGGGGCTGCACATGTCTTCCCTGTACTTGCGGGTTTCCTCGCACATTCCGAAGATGTGCGTGTTAGGTTAATTGGTGTTGGAAAAGTGTGAGTGTGTGCGTGAGCACAGGCTCTCCCGCGACCCTGTTTACAAGTGGAAAACAGAATGAATGAACGAATTGATGAATTAATTAATTAATTAATGGCTTTTGCTGCCCTCCTTTGCACTGTCACTGCTTTTAAGAATTATTTTATGTTATTAAAGTTCTTCATTACAAGCAGATTTACTCCCCTTTGAATCATTCTTCTGTGATACAATACTTTTGAATATACAGCGTATTCCCAAAACACTGTAGAACGCAGTTCCTAACCGTGATTCACTCTAGTGATGAGAGAATGTTAATAGGAGTTACACAGAGAGCTGACGTTGCCGGTCCCGCGATTTGATTGGTCAATGTTCTTCGAATAGCGTTTACGTCATGCTATAAAACCTGCCTGCTGCGTGTATGATCTACTCGCTCAGGGTTTGGCTTTCTGTAAGAGCCGCTTGTTTCGGTTGATATCCCAGCTGTCCAGATGGTGAGTAATTTCGATGCTTTCTTTATTTACTATTTAAATATCAGAATAACTCGGGATAATCACCGAGTGACCATGAACAGTATTGCATGCAGTTGTGCAAGCCTTTCATTGACAGGCCGGGGATAGTAAGCTAACATTGCTAGCGAGCTGCTTAAATAATAGCAGATATATTGAGCCGCTAGTACTTTGTCTAACTATCTGCTCAGTGTTTTTGTTTAGTGCTTTAGTTTGAACCGTACAGAGTAATGCTCTAATAATATTTGCTCTTGTTCTGCATCCCCAGTCTGACTTCACAGAGGATCAGATCATTGGTAAGTTGATGCTGTGCATGTTCGTTTTCTAGTTTCCGTTACATAAAGCGCTAACGTGTAGCGTTTAGTGTAAAAGTTCAGGTCTGTTACCTTCTGTGTCTGCTCTTTCATTTTATACAACATGCAGTTATTCTTGTTCACGGCTGTGCAGGTATTAGTCACTGTCTGGTGAGTGAGTGAACGATGCAATCAGAGTGCTGTGTTCAGTAACCGACTAGGTCTTGATCTTTCGTTGAGCGTGTTTGTGTTGGAATGAGGATTAATACTAATAAAATAGCAATAGTTTGCTGGTGGTGTTCTGAAACTTAACCATCTCCCTTAAAATGTATGCATTAAATACCACTAACTTGAAGTACTGGCCGAAAATGAGACATGAAACCGTTTAACCTGTATCAAAGTCATCAAGGTACTGGGATCACTGGAGCTAGATTTAGTTATTTCACTGATTACTTTGTAAAATGTGGATTTTCCTTATGTGAGTAATGTGTGTTAAGTGTACATAGGTTCGTCTGTTTCCATCTTTGGGACTGTGTAAAAGGCGGGTCCGTACCGATTTTATCTGTCTAGCATCGGCTATTGTGCAAGTTTAGATTTTCCTCTAGGAAAAAAAAAACAATTCTAGGAGTCATTTTGTCTACTAAATTTCGCCTTCTGCTTGTAGTGAATCCTTTTGAATGATGTTTTACATCTGTAGTTCAGGTTTGTCATTTCCTTCACTTTCAGACTGATTTCATTCCGCCTCTCCCTTTGCACTCCCCTTTACCATATATGGGTAAAAGTGTAGTGAAGTGTGCGGTCAGAGTCTGCCTGCATTCCTGCTAAAGCTCCAAACAGCAACATTACCTCATGACAAACATGCTCCCCCTGCACCCTGAGAGCAAAAAGCTCACCAACTTTTGACCAAGCTAAATGGACACTGGTCAACGGTTTTACTTACTGCACACATTTGGATGCATTATGTACACTGCTGGGATATTAAGGGATATTTTTGGGCTGCTGATCCCCATAAAAGATGACAGTAGAATTTTCATATACCCATAATTTTGTGTGTATATATATATAACTTGTTTTTGTAATTTAATGCAATGTCTACTACCCTGTAGGGTGTTACATAGTAACACAATGTTGTTACATGTTAGCACTGTGCCTTACCTCACAGCTCCATGGTAACGTGTTTGATCCAAACCTTTGACTCCGTATGGTTTCCACTGAGGTGCTAGGTTAAATGATGACTATAAATTGGCCCAGTATGTACATATGTATGTAAAAGGTGGAAGTGTTGGGCATGGGGCTACCAATTCGGCCTTGTGAAAATCCTTAACCAATTTGCAATTGGCAAGAACTTTATTTATTTTATTTTTTTTTGGGAGGAACTACAACAAAACCTGTGCATTGCCCACAAAGCAAGCTGTTTTGAGTAGTTAATTGTGGTTGGCCATGATAGTGTAGGTTCTATAGAGAGGCATGTCTGGAAAAGCTTAACCAGTTTAGATGCTGACAGACAAACTACAAAAGCTGTTAACATTTACAAATACTGTTTGATGCATTTTTGTCAGGCAATATTATAGTGATTATACTTAACTATGGGGGTTTAATGTCTAAAGGAGCATTTTAATACAACAGAAATGTCTCCTCAGCGTTAAACAGCTGTGTTGCATTCTGTTTCAGCTGTAGTCAATGATGCACTGTGACTGCAGTAATTAAGAAGCCCTTTGAGTGCTGCTTTGGATGTAAAATTGGTGGAGGTCATATACTGGCATCATCATACACTGCTCACAAAATTAGGGAATGTTTTATTTTGAAATATCCCATAATTTTTGTGAGCTGTGCAGTTAATGTGTACTCAACTTAAGAGCTTGGCGAGAGGTTCTTTCAAGTCAAAGCCATTTTCGTGATATGATGGAAACCGAAGGATCACTTGACAAACTGTTACTTTAGTCTAAGCAATATATCTGGGGACTCTAGTAAAAATAAGAATCTGTTGAATACCCCAGTCTGCCTTTAATCATGAGAACAATGTCATGATGACAGTTTAAGAATTCTTAAGCCACCAGAGACATGGGGCCTAGATGAGACAGATAAAGATGTCATAACACATGAACCAGATTTAGAAGACGACACTGATCTAGATGTCAACCGCTTAATGCCTGGTTATCCTTATATCACAAAATAAAAATGACCTCATCAGAGACTTGCATTTGTTAAATGCTAAAGCAGATTAATTGTAATTAAATTCACTTTAACATTGTTCAAAATCCCTACATGATACAGCAAATCTGACAATTTTTGTGTACAGCTTGACACTGTTTAAAAAAGTGTGTGTGTCCGTGTGTGTGTGTGTGTGTCCGTTGTTCAGAGTGATTATACATGAGTACTGTATATTGTCTATAGAATCTGTAGAAATATTTTTTTCAAATGTGTGCTACGATTGGTCATATAACTATAGTTTTCAGATACCATTCACAGTAGATGGTTTGAGAAATGGAGACTTTAATTGTGTATGATTTGTGCATTTAGCTTGAGTGAATTTGTGAATATTCCTGCATGTGCTTCCCTTAACTACTACCTCTTAATACATCTGTTTTCACTCCTTAGTCTTAATAGACAATGTGTCATCTGTTCATTCACTCGTATGTTTACCACTCTCCAGAGTTTAAGGAGGCCTTCCTCCTGTTTGACCGAACAGGCGATGGGAAGATCAGCTACAGTCAGTGTGGGGATGTGATGCGTGCACTGGGACAAAACCCGGTCAATGCTGAAGTCCTCAAAGTGCTTGGCAATCCTAAAGCTGACGGTCAGTGAGCCCACCTCAAACACTAGTTTTTGTAGTTTAATTGTAACTAAGTAGTTTCAAAGCCCAATTCATGCTGTGAAGTATAGTCTGTGTTGGTGTAGTCCATGCAACCATTAAACCTTGGTAGAAAGTTGTTCATATATACAGTTTACAAAAATATGGGGGATACAGTCAAATCTGGTTAATTGGACCCCATCGGGATGCAATCACTTTGGTCTTTATAACCGGCTGGTCTGATTAAACGAACATGCCCCATGTTACAAGATGGGACGTGCTATAATTGATGTATACACGTATAGCAAACGTACAAACAAGAACTACTGTTGCTTGTGAGCTTAAGAAAAATACATTTGTAACAAAGTTTTTCAAAATGATCTATAACAAAGTATATGTACTCAGCATGTGAAGCATTCTTTAAAAAAAACAAACTTGTTTTTCCCTTATGAACACAACTTTTTGGATTTTCTGACCTTTGATAAAAGCAAAAATTCTCCTGGAGAGCACAGGAATCCTCCCATATCTCACTGATCTGCTTTGCATCTGCTAGGTGGTGACTTGTGGCTTGTTTTTCTCATTCACGATCTCCTTCGGTCCGATTAAGCTGAATTTTGGCCCAAATAAATGAATAGCATTACACGTGTGTGTGTGTGTATATAATGGGATTTGTTTCGGTACTTTAGGATTTGGTCCCAAAAGCGGCTGGTCCTATTAACCAGATTGTATTTCAAAATGAAGTACATCAGTTCATCTGTACATTTGTATTTATAGACTTATTAGTGTGTTATTATGTACAAACCATTATGTATGGCAAAAAGATATTTTTAAAACCATTTCTATTTGCGTGGCATGGCGGTTTGGTGGGTAGCACTGCTACCTCACAGCGAGATGGTCCTGGGTTCAATCCCAGGGTGGAGGAACTTTGGGTCCTTTCTGTGTGGAGTCTGCATGTCCTCCATGTTTGTGTGGATTTACTCCGGTTTCCTCCCACAGTCAAAAGATGTTAGGTTAATTGGAGTCTGTAAAGTGTGCACGCGTGCTCCCTAAGGTCGATTGGAGACCCGTCCAGGGTTGTTCCTGCGCTTGTACCCAGAGTTGCCGGGTGGGCAATTTTAAATTTTTTTTATGTATTTATTCCCCCCCCCCACCTGTTTTAAATGAAGAGATCATGGATGGATAGATTTGTTTGCAGATTGTATGATCTTCTTTTTCTTTGGCAGTTCCTATTCAAAATGGAAAAAATGCAAGCTTCAGACTGCAGACTTGTTTAGATGAAGTATCTGGTTTAGAAGTGTTCTGTAAAAATACATTTGATCTAACGGTGCATTACTGTCTATATGCATTCATATTAAAGTGTCTCTAAGCACAACCATTAGAGGTGGCATAAAGGTGACATGGCAATCACAAAATGATTGTGACTTGTTTCTTAGAGATGAACATGAAAATGCTGGACTTTGAGCAGTTCCTGCCCATGCTTCAGGCCATTGCAAAGAACAAGGACCAAGGCTCATTTGAAGACTTTGTAGAGGGCCTGCGTGTGTTTGACAAAGAGGGTAATGGGACAGTGATGGGTGCTGAGCTACGTCATGTTCTCACCACTCTGGGTAAGCAAAAATCCACCGAAGCTTTGGGTGCTATTCAGGACTAGCTACATGGTTAAATACCATTGCTAAACCCCATCATAAACACTAATGTAACAAGGTTTAGTAATAGACTTGTATAAAGCAAGTTGGACAAGAAGTTGAATAGGTTATTCTATACTAACTAAATATGTAACATGGTAATTATTTAGTCCACTACGCAGTTAAATACAACTTTTGGATTGTATTTAATCTTTAGACAAATAATGACTTTTCGGCTTCTGATGTGGGCCAGGGTTCCCGCTCAAGGGCCTGGCACTGGCAGTTTGGTAGACTTCTGGTCTTTAGTTTCTTAATAAATGTGCCACAACGGTCTGTCGGTGACCACATTCACATTTTGCTCCATTCCAATAGTCACTGCTGGTTCATGAGACTGCACTAATCAGTCTGATGATACAGTATTGAAACATGCTTCATCTTTAAATGAGACCAACAGTGTGGTGCATGTTTCCTGCAGGTGAAAAAATGACAGAAGAGGAGGTAGAGACGCTGTTGGCTGGACATGAAGATGCCAATGGCTGCATAAATTATGAAGGTAAACCAATCCGTTTTTGGGATTGGAACGTGTCTGTGTGAGTGTGTCTGTCTGTATCGATGTCTAAGTGTATTGTATATGTTGTGTTGATATTTCTGTTCCCTGCCACTGACAGCCTTTGTGCGCCACATCATGGCCGGCTGAGAGGATGGTATGGCCCTTCTTCTTTCCCTGGATTTACTTGGGTTTTTGTTTACTCTCTGTCCTGTAGCTGTTTCTCTTCTACTCATATTTGCATTTTTGCTTGTGTGCGAGACTCTTCTATAGAGGGATTTGCTACACTTGTACAATGCCAACTGTATTGCTTGCATAATTGGCTTGACATTCACTGCTGCCCCATGCTTTAGCAGCACCTTTTTCCTTATTCGAGTCGGATCAGGAAGGATACGATTTTAAAAAAGGACCACTTTTAACAAAAAATTAAGATGACTTGAAACACATTTGTCTGTCTGCCTGAAGTGTGCTTGTTTTAGTTTTGTGCTGGAGGTACAATAATGGTGCAGATAACTGCACTCATTTATTTAGTACCGTTTGAACAAAACCTATGACTAATTCATTATCCTGCCACCATGGAGAGCAGAGTTCGAACTGGTGCTACCACTGGGCTGCCAGAATGGAAGGCTGGGTAAGGAATCCCTTCACTGTAAATATGAAGGTTGTCGTTTGGTGTTACTGTCGATCACTTGAAAATGACGGTGCCACTCTAGTCCTATGTACCTAAGCTTGTGTGTATGGCAGGGTGCACTATATCTGTTTGGTGATGCTTCATCAGCACCAGTTTGAAAAGAGGTTGGGCTGAGTGTCTTGTTGTAGAAACCGATTTGTTTGAATTGGTACACGTGATTGAGGTGTCTTAACGGAGGAATTGGTGACGTGAAATTTGAGTAAAACTGGGTAAATGCTCAAAACAACCAAATGTTAGGCCGTTTTTGTATAAACCATGCTTAAATGTTGCTTGAATGTTCAAGCATGAAAAATCAGATGGCATTACGCGGTGAGATGCGGTATCATTTTATTTCCTTGGTTCATGGGAATTCTGTCTGGAATAGTGGTTTGTCCTGAAGGTGTGAGACTCTGCTGACATTGTAGGCCTGCAGCAGTATCTGTCACGTTCATCCTTTCCCTCTACTGTGTACATCCCCGCCCTTCTGTCTGACCTTATATGGAACTGTACTAACACTAACACATTCCAGCTTTATGTAGGCCTGGACAACCTCTCCTACTGCTTTGTGTTTTCAGTCAGGCTACAGCATCCCATCTGTTTATTCGTGCATTTCGATAGACTTGTTTCAATTTATCATTGTGCTCTACTTTCCTATTCATATGGTTATGGGTAATGAACAACATTCTTAGCAGTGCACTAAACTGATTGTCTTTTTTTTTTCCTTCTTTCCCCCTCCACACAGAACTCGTAAGGATGGTAATGAGCGGTTGAAGACTTCAGAACCACAGGATTTTTCTTCCCTTCAGATTTATGCACATGTCCCTCCCGTCTCTGTCCATAGCTACATGGTATTTTTAAGTGCCTTTGACCTGTTTGTGTTACATCACCATTCCTGAAACAGGAGTTTTCATGATGGTTTCTGAATGTAAATACCATGACTCTCCAGTGGAGTGAAGTCTGAATAAATTCAATTCCTCTGGGACTTTTGACATTGCCACCCTGTTGGTCGAAGTGTATTTTCCTCATTTGTAAAAGGTGCATGTTGATACACTGTAACCAGTGAAAGGCGGATCAAGTTTGTATCCAGTTGGCGCCATCCGTTAGTAACCCACTACACCCCAGTCACCATTATATATGTTGTATTGTTGAAATGTAAATTAATAAAAATAAGTGAAAAAGACAATACATTAAATTGTTGTTTTTTTTTATTATTATTATTTAAAGAATGCTGTGTAATTCATGTGAATTATGAAATTGGCCTTGTAGGGAATTGGTATTCCAAACTCTGCCCTTGCCTTGTTTAGTGTCTAGGTTTGATGGGATCTCTTTCCATAGTTTGTATATAATCCAACCTAAATGGACTTGTTGCCTGACTGTATGAACTGTGACAGGCTACAGTAGCATAAGCCTTATTTGGTAAAAGAACATCAACCTTTTGTAAACTTGGCACTCGCATGCAACCTGAACATCTCGCAGACATTCCAAAGCAATGTGGTAAAACTGTCATCTGAATTCTCTGGCTGCTTTATTGATGGCCTAATGGAAGATTGTTATACTGGCAGAACATTATTAAACATGTATTTATACACATTTGCTGCCAAGCCATGGACTCAGAAGTATGAATCACACTCTATTGGTTCCTAAAATGATGTGATGTTTAAGTGGACCCAAATTAAATCTTTTGTCAGTGTATCACAGTAGATTACCTGTAGTGATGGTTTTGAGTAACCCTTTTTACCTAATGATTAAAAAGAAACTCAAATATACTGCTCACAAAAATGAGGGGAAATTTAATTAGATTTTTTATGAGCGAAATTAGAATAATAAAGCTGTTATGTTTGTTGGCTTTATTAAATTTTATTAGATATTGTAAGTAAAGTCAAACATGGGCTATCTTGACATTTTCTGCTCCATGGCTGATTTTCCTTATATGTATTTCTGGATCTCAGTTACTCCTGCACCATGTGAAAAACCAAACGAAGCATTACATGAGTAGGCTTTTAAAGAGATGTTGGATATTTTGGGTAGCTATACTACCTGTAGTGAATTTGTGTGTCGTGTCGTCTGGTTCTGTCCAGCTGTCCAGTCTGAAACTGCTCCCCCCATGCACACATTTTGTAATCATTTGTTTTGCATTTGAGATGGATGAAACAAATATTAAAAAAGGAACCACTTGTAAATCCTCGGAAAGCAATGCTTTGGGATTCATGAAAATATTGTTAGGTCTTTGGAGCAAGATGGTGAGTGCTTCAACTACCTATGTACCCAATTTCCTGCTCTTTCTCAGAAGAAGTTGAAAGCTGGCATATTTCATGGCCTGCAAATTAGGCTTCTAATCAAAGACCAAAAACCAAAGAAAAGGATGCTTGCTCTGCATTTTTCTGATGTGATTACATAATTTCTTGCTACCTTCAGGTAGAGCATCATTAAACATGTATTTATATACATTTGCTGCTAAGCCATGGACCCAAAAGTATGAAGCACATTCTATGATTACCTGAAACGATATGATGTTTAAATGGAGTAAAACTTATGTCAGTGCATCACAGGGCAACAAATACTTCCCTGTAGTGATCATTTTGAGTAACCCTATTCACCTAATGAATTAAAATAACCTCTCAAATATACTGCTCACAAAAATTAGGGGAAATTTCATTAGAATTTTTGTGAGCAATGTATGTGAGGGGCTCTGGAAAAGACCCTTTAGTTCATGATTTGATGATTGTTTTTCAAAGACTAAGAGAAAACATGAATGTCAAATTGCATTTAATTGATAGTCACCTGAAATAATTCCCCTCAAATCTTGAAACGATGAGTGAAGAACAAAGACAATGCGTCTACCAAGATAACAAAACCATGGAACATAGATATCAAGGCTGACGAAACACAAACATGATGCCAGACTACTGCTGGTCTTTACAGCATGACAACCCTCGTCATCATATTCCAGAGCATCAAAAAAAAACAAAAAAAAAAAACAGTTCCCTAACAATTTTTGTTGTTGCATGAAACAAATATATTGCGTACAATTGCTACTCCAGAACTTATTATTACCCTTGATATTTGACATGATAATTTTTATAACATTTTAATTTATGTAAAAAATGACCTATTGCATGGGTAAAATCAGCAAAAATAATTAGTTCAGCAGAAAACGTATTTTTTTTCAGAAGTAGACCAAACTAATGTTTCAATGACGCAGTCTTATTTTTACTTACAGTATTAAATATGTATCATAATTTAGTAAAGTCATTGATGCGTAAGCACATCTTGAATAACTATAAATAAATTACCGGTAATAAAATGATGCGATGTGGCTTTACTGCCATCTAGTGGATCTATTCCGTATTCAGTTTCACGATCGAGTGCTGTAGCACAGAGCTACACGCTGATGTTCTGACCATTTTGCTCCGTTTTCTCTACTGAAAGCCATTCATGTGGATTTTTTATAGTCTCCGGAAGTGTTTATAGACTGAATACCATGTTTTTGTTGTCATTTGACACACATTATACACAGATCCATTTAGATCACGTTATGCAATTTTAATGGCTCGGTGTCTAATGTATGCTTAATTATCACTTTTTAAAAATTGTGTTGTATTTTTGCCCTTTTCTGTTCGATCCTCCACAAATGACATGGCCAAGAGTGATCTGGGTTATATCTTATATCTGATATAACCTTGTGTGTGCTGCTGACCTGGCCACTGATGCAGACAGCAATGATAAGCAAAAAAAAAAAACAAAACAAACAACTAATACTAAGCAGTTTACATTACAACTTACATTTATAAGCTGAACATTAATTCGTTCCAATAATTAACACATTTATTTTCCTATCCAAATAATCAGAGTCAGGGTGCCGGGAAAGCTGGTGCCTCGCCGGCAGAAACAAGTCCTAGCCAGGACACCAATCCACTGTAGGACACATACAATTACACTCATTCACACACACGCGCATATTAAGGGTACTATAAAACACTTGGAAACTTTGGAATGTGGGAGGAAACCAGAGTACCTAGAGTAAACTGCTGACACAGAGAGCACATGCAAACTTCACACAGATGGAGTTTGAGGTCAGAATCAAACCCCGTAATGGAACATACTTAGCAGAACTAGATAATCACATCGAGTGATTGTAGCACGTTTTATGCAGAAGTGTACTACCTAACTGTTGTTTGGTGCCTTGCCCGCCATCATACTGTGTCCGTATAGTAACAGTGTACTGTGTAAATGACAGTGACCAGATGCCTGAAGAATACATTATTTTTCACATTTTAACCCACTGCTTCCAGCCTGCCAAATAAACATTACATAAGTACACATGATACAAGAACTGCTTGACAATCTGATCCTGTCCATGCCCCATTACTGTCAGGGTGTTTTGGCAATCTTGGGTGACCATACACCCTACTGAACAGTCAATGTGTGGCACTCTCATCCAGTTTGAAGTGGTTTTGTTCACCCCCATAAACATGCCACTTCAATCACAATAACCGAGTTTGCATCTTATTCACATAATCAAACAAAAAATGACTTTTCATTTGCTTTTCTGATGACTTTGTTTAGTGAAATAAAATCAAATAGTTCTCATTTTGAAATATCTCAATTTTGTAAGCAGAAATACATAGGCTTTTACAGCAGAAAATGGGTACCATTTTATCATCCCATTAATTTCCATGGGTCAGCATCACTGCACCTTCTAAGCTAATGCAATAGTGACTCAGTTTTCTCAGAGCAGGTTTGATGAAAAACATGACACAACTCATTGTTGACATTTTATTTTCGAAGAATGACGGCTGTATTTCTGAACTGAAAACTTCTTTCTCATTTGTTTGTTGAGTAGTTGTTGGGCCCATTTCAATCCATTTCAATCCTGCATTTTAACAGATGTCCACAAGCAGTCCACTGTACACTCTTTTCAGTTTGACACAAATTCTTTAAAAAAGACAACCCAAATAGAAAAGGCAACACCCAGACAGACTACTTATTACATCACTAATGCCACACAATGTAAAAGACAAACTAGCTAGCAATCTGAAAGTGTCGGTCATCATGTTGTAACACTGGTAATGAGGCGTGCATTGTGTTGAATTAAAACGTTAGTTGCTGCATATACAATATATAAGATCGGAGTGCTTGCATGCATGTATAGAAATGTACACTGCATTAGTATAAGCATGTGAGACTGAGAGATTTGGTTGCTGCATTCATGAATTCCAGTATCAAACCATGACTGCCTTTTTTTTTTAAGAAAACACATGGCACGTAACAGCAGATGAACCTAAGAAACTGACAATTCTTGCAGACACACACACACACGCTGGTCCAGTTTCATGGTAATAGATGATACACTGACAAAATAGTGGCACAAGAATATTGACACTGAGCAAGAGAGCAGTTACAGTTGCAATATGCTGACAGCAATACTGTGATCATAATAATAGTTAAAGGAAACATATAAAAATACAAAAATACATAGGATACAATATGAAGATACACATAATACAACTACAAAGGTGACTGTAATATCCCTCATTTTACTGTGCATGTTGCCAAAATGAAATCAAAGAGCTCCTTCATTTAGCTAGGCTTCATGTAGATTTGGCCTGGTATAAACCAGGTAATAAGAAAACACTACACACTCACAATTTGATTCAGTCAAAAAAGAAAAAAAATGAAATACATAGTATGAAATGAGCATTGAAATTTCAATCCTGTCTTTTTTTTTTTTCTTAATACAGATTTGGAAATGCTTCTCTTGGTTTTAATGTGGAGTATTTGAACACTTGATAAAAATGTGAATTCGCTTGTAAACACCAGTTTTCTCATGTCATTTAGTAAAATGACCACATGAGAAAAGACATTTTAAAAATACTACATAATAAAGACAGACATTAATGAATACTGAATTAAAACTGGGATGAAAACGAACTGCGGACACCCCGCATGCCGCACATGCACACCGCCACTCTGAGTGGTCAAAACAGTCCATTTTACAGTACATAGTTTTCAACTACAAAGACAAGCTATATACAAGGTGAACACCTTTAACACTATTCTGCTGCCCTCTTTGTTTTCATGCTAGAAGTTACTTGTACTGTAAGTAAAAAGTATTCAAAAGTAAGTATGTAAAAAATAAACTAAGTACAACAGGCCAATCTACTAAAGCTTTCACATTGTCCCAAGAGTAAAACGTATAGTCACGCATACAGAACAAAAAAAAATCAAGTTCATCGTAGTCTTCTCAAATTCATTCCAGACTGAGTGCTTCAATCAAATAAATTCAATGGTGAAATGAAAGGGAGGAAACTGATAAAGGACTTAAGTGCTTTAGATCAAATCTGACTTTATGCCTCGTCTCCAACAGTTGAAAACAGGGAAATGTTTTAAAAGTGCAGTGTTTTGTTTTTTTTTCTTTTGTAAAGAAGCTTACGTACCTATACTGAGGTACTTTAATACAACAGCGACCACAGGACTCAGGGTTCTGTAGTCTGGTTAAATTCAGATTGTGGTGTTTAGATAAAGATGATGACTGTTCAGTTCCATTTTTGGGGTGTATAGTTCTGTAACACGATTGGCAGACTGATTAGTGTAATTGTTTTAAATGTTTAAGCTCAGTCGAAGCATCTCTAAAACTTGCAGTTGGAGCTGTAATGTCAAGCTCAGTCAGTCAGGAGGTTAGGATGGCAAGCTACTGAGTAATGGTCTCCCAAAAACAAAATCCCAATTTTCTCTATGCCTTCCCTCTAACTCTTTATATCTCTCAAACTTTACTGTGCAGGGGGCACCGGGGCATTGGGATGGAGGGAATCCCCTGCTAGTGGAGTGCTGCAGTCTGAGAGAAACATGGGAGGAAATGGAGCACAGAGAGAAAGATGAGAGCAAGCAACGCAATTCATGTGCTCAGTATGTAAGGATAAACTGCCTACATCAAACAAATACATGTTCCGACATTCCGCACATGTCAGTAATCCTGATATTGGAAAGAACAGGTATGTGCACCTATTCCGATGCACACAGTTTGAAAACGTGTAGTGTGTACCTGTGTGTGTATATTGAATAGGTATGCTCAGATTCTCTCACCGTGCACTGCTGCAGTCTGTGTGTTGTTAGTTGGCGAAGTGTGAGACGCTGATGACGGAGGAGCTTCATTGGTGGGGTTGGCAGAGGCTGCTTGGGCAAGGTTGGCCACGGGAGCCGGAGCAGTAGCATTGGTAGCTGATTGGTGAGTTACAGGCGGTGTGTTGCCAGGCTGATTGCCAGGTTGGTTGGAATGGTGCTGGTGCTGTATCTGTTGGAAGTGCTGCTGGCGAGCTCTCATCTCCGCATACTTCAGCTGCTCCATGTGGAATGACTGACGGTCGGCAAGAAGCTGCTGCCTCTGGTACTCCAACTACACACACACACACACACACACACACACACACACACACACACACACACACACACACATAGATACTTATAGCACTTGTATATGTGTATATTCATCACAATCAGTACATTTCTCAAGTGCTTATATTCTTAGATGAGTGACGAGTGACAGAACTTTTTTTCTTTTTTTCTGTATACAGCTTGTATAAAGCTTTTAGTGGCACAACGGTCAAGACAAAGCGTAAATCTGTGCTGTGTACATGCAGCTGATTCAGATTATAATAACACATTTACAGAACAACACAAACTGAAAGAACATGGATGCACACATCTAAGTGCAGTACTGTGGAAAGTCTTAGGTCACCATTGGATTAGTTGTTTTAGCAGTGGCATAGTGACCATAAATAACATATTGTTACTCCAGTTTTATTTTTTGTGAGCTTTAGCATATCTTAGCCTTTTCAGCTTGTTCCTATTCTGAAAATATGTTTTCTATAACTGTAAGGTGAGGTCATACCAAATGCTTGTCACAGTTTACTATAGAAGGTGTATTTCCTGGTTAGTCACTAATAAAGATACTGAGAAATAATTATATATGGTCACTATACAACTGCTACAATGATGGTCTATCTAATTGAATAGTGGCCTAAGACTCATGTACAGGACTGTGCATATCTTATTCCCAACATCTGCAAATTGTTTAACTCTGTAAAGTGCTGAAGGTGGAACCTGCATTTAACTTTTAAAAACAACAGATTGCCTTACTGCTTCTCTTTCACGATCCATGATGGTCTCCAGCTCCTCAAAGTGTCTCAATTTGATCTCCAGTTTTTTCATCTGTGTCTCAACCAGAAGAGCCACCAGAGACTTGATTTTCCTCTCTTCCACTGCAGCCAGGTGCTTGAGAGAAAAGGATATTTTTAAGGTTGGTGCCAGCACTAAACAACAAAATATACATGTGTGGTTTCACTCCTGCAGAGTTCTTACCTTGGCTTTAACAGCGGCAGCAGCGAGGGCAGAGGCAGCTGCTGTGGCCAAATTACCCTCCCCAGCTTCTCTTTCCACCTTGGCTTTTTTATTCTCTGTCTCATTTTCTCCTTCCCTCTGACCCTCCTCTGGTACCTCCTTCCCATCTTTTTCCTTCTCTGCATCCCCTAAAGGGAGTGAGAGACAAATACATCTTATGTCGACTTTAACACACATTTATGGCTGAAATTAACAGATTGGTTACCATTTTAAACAGCAAAATAATTATATTAGAGATTATATGCCACTGATAGTACCTAATAATTAGTAAACGACATCAATAATTTTAGTTTTAGTGTACGTACCAAATGTTTTGTTCTCACATAATGCAAGTGTCTCTAGATACACAGAATAAAAATTGAAAAAAAAAAAAATCAGATCACGTGTAAATCATCACAACATTGTCACTACATGCTGCTATTACGGATCAGTGCTGTCATACTGATCTGTAGCGGAAAATGGCTGTTGAGGTGACCAGCTGCTTATGGCCACAACATCTTGAGTTAAGAGACAGATTTATTTTCTATTATAATCGTTAAGACCTCGCCCGTTAAAGTGAATAGTCATTAATGGTGCATGTCTGTACTTTAATTTAATATTATTATTTTCATAATTCCGTAGTGGAATCTGGTGAACACGCCCACCACTTTCTTGATTTTGTGCAGTCCGTCATGAGAACGCGTCAGATCACACTGGATAAGTTCTTTAAACGTTGACTGGAATTTATTTATGGAAGAACTTGTTTTTTACAGTATTATGCTTTGCATGCTGAGTATCTATACATTGTGTTGTAGATCGTTTCGAAAAACTTGTTTGCACATTTATTTTTCAATGAACAAAGTTGGTAAGCAACAGTAGTTCTTGTTTGTACGTTCACTATACGTGTAAATCATACAATAAAGGTTTAATAAACATTTAATGTTATATAGCACATCCCGTCTTGTAGCATAAGGCATGTTAATTTACTAGGACCAGCCGGTTATTAGGACCAAAACGATCTTGTCCCGATGTGGTCCCATTAACCGGATTCGACTGTATATCAATATGTTGGTACAAATGTTCAAAGCTTATTGGATCGCTTCATTACTTCTTCGAGCTGTTTAAAAGGTGACAGTAATACAAACTACCACTTGTTATGACAGAGGTATGCAGAAGCACAACTCAATGTACGACACATCAAATCTTGAAGCAAATAGGCTACAGAAGCAGAAAACCACACTGGAAGCCACTCCTCTCCTATCAGCTAAGAACAGGCTACTGAGGCTACAGTTCTCACAGGCTGGGTTAGCGGTGTGGGGGGTACAATTGTTTAATTGGCACAGCCTACCTGGGTATTGTTGCTGACCGTGTCCATCTCTTCTGATGGCTACTTCAGCTCCTCTGAACTGATATCTTGAACATGGCACTCCATTGTACCGAATGTCAGCGGCCTCCACAGTCATCAGATCTCAATCCAACAGGGTGTGGTGAAACAGGAGAATCGCATCATGCAAGTGCAGACATAATCTGTAGCAATCTGGCCCAACATCTCTGAAAAAGGTTTCAAGCCCATGGTTGAATCTATGTCACGGAGAATTAAAGCATTTCCTAGAAAAGTCATTAAAACAGAGCATAATGTGGGCTTCAACAGAATACATTCATTATTTTTGAATTATTCAACAGCATAATTCTTATCGCGTTCAAACTCTTACCCTGTATGCATCATGTGATGGGATCTGCTCTAACATAGAAACGGAAAAAAAGTTTAAGGGTGTGTCTGAGTTTGTTAACCACCCTCAACCATTCTTTATAGGCTAATAGTGCTCGATATGATATGTAGAGCGTAAGGAATAATGAAAGGGGAACCATTTGGGATACAGTCCATATTTTTCTGCACTGTATCAAGCAGCAAAAATGTGATGAGAGGCATTAAAAGTCATGTCGCGTTAATGTATTATTAATGCATTAAGTCTGATAATCCTACTCTTTACTAAATCTGCTCTTACTAATTGTGTCTCACTTTTGTTTGTGTCAGGATGCTCAGATTGAAAGGGAAAGAGGCGTGTATAATATTTCTGGTGGCTGCACCGCACTGGCGGTGGCCTTCATTCTTGGCAAACTCTACGTGGCCAACGCAGGGGACAGCAGGTGAGTCACGCCGACTTCAGCTCATTATCCCACACACAGCATGGCCAACATTTACATGCAAAACACACTCTGCTTCTCAACGACGCTCCAAGCGATATAAGGCAGCTTATACTAGTGAACAACTTTCTGTTCTATTTTAACATTGTGTGTAAAGAGAGCATAAGCAGAGGTGCAGAGCAAATTAAGAGCTATGGGACAACTGGTGTGTTATTCTTCTTGTGTTCATTCAAACAAGCTGAAATGTATCATGCATGAAAATATGATGCCATACTCAAAGAAGATGCTCCACAATTCCAAACAAATCATTCAGCTCTTTTAGCTTTGGATGCCATTTTTGCCTGGCTTTTTGACAGTACACTTGCCGGCCACTTCATTAAGTACACCTGGCCAGTATGAGGTGGGACTCCCATAGCATCATGCAGCTGCTGCAGATTTATCAGCTGCACATCCGTGATGCAAATCTGCTCTTCTGCCACATCAACATAGGTGCTCTGCTTGCCATTTGAGTATTAACATAGTGACATATTGGAAAAAAAACAGTTGGAAATGATTTGAGCTTTGTGATATGTTGTGTTATCGTGCTGGAGGTAGCTGTTAGAAGATGGTACATTGGGGTCATGTGGACATGGTCAGCAACAATACTCAGGTAGGCTTTGGTGTCAAAGAATGCTGGTATTAAGGGTTCAAAAGTGTGCAAAGAAAATATCAGTCATCAGATCTCAATCCAACAGGGTGTGGTGGAACAGGAGAATCTCATCATGCAAGTGCAGACACAATCTGTAGCAATCTGGCCCAACATCTCTGAAGAAGGTTTCAAGCCCATGGTTGAATCTATGTCACGGAGAATTAAATTTAATTAAATTTCCTAGAAAAATCTCTAAAAAATAAAAAGTTTTTTTTTTTTTTTTCATTAAAACAGGTGATGGGATCTGCTCTAACATAGAAACGGAAAAGAAGTTTAAGGGTGTGTCTGAGTTTGTTAACCACCCTCACCCATTCTTTATAGGCTAACAGGCTTTATAGGCCCCCACACCGTTGCACCACCATAAACCTGAACCGTTAATACAAGGCTGTAAAAATACAAGGTTGTAAAATCCGGGTTTATCAGCAGTTTCTAAAATACAACAATGCCACTTAAAGCCACTGAAATCATTGTTCTTTCCCATTCCGATGCTCAGATTAAACTTTAGCAGGTCATCTTGACCATATTTGCATACCTCAATACATTGAGTTTCTGCCATGCGATTGAGTCTGATTCGATATTTGTGTTGAGCGGTTGAACGTGTGTATCTAATAAAGTGGCCGGTGTGTGCGTGCGTGCGTGCGTACAGAGCCTGTGATGTGTACTCTCCAGGAAAACCTCCGGTTGTTACCGAGCGGTTTGTAGAATGATTCACATTAACCTGATGATTAATGTAGGTAGCCATGTGTGTGTTTGGTTTAAGGGCTATCATAATCAAGAATGGTGACATCATCCCCATGTCTTCAGAGTTCACACCTGAATCGGAGAGACAGAGATTGCAGTTTCTGGTTAGTTCAAACATGTTTAGTCAATCTTAATTCCTAACTGACTTAAATGCCAATTGTTAATAGCCTGTTTCAAATCAAATTGCTGTACATAGTTTCTCTTTGTATGTAAAAAAAATGTGGGGTTTTTCATTTATTTTGTGCATTAGGGTTTCATGCAACCGCATTTATTAGGGGGAGAGTTTACACACCTGGAGTTCCCCAGAAGGGTCCAGAGGAAGGAGGTGGGAAAAAAGATGCTGTACCGAGACTTTAGCATGACTGGATGGTGAGGACACCACATTTATATTCTCATGTAACAGTTTGGCAAACAATGTTGACTTTAGTTTTTTTTTTTTAAACTAGATAAAGAGAACAAAAATATGGCTTGGTCATTTGTTTATTGAGGAAATTGATCCAGCGTTATATATCTCTGAGTGGCAAAACTATGTGAACTCTTAAGGTGTTTACAGTCAGTGGGATGGCGCAGAGTGTGAGTGCACAATCATTTCAGATATCCATCCAAAATCAAAAATTCACAACACATTTGTAGAAGTGTGTGATGGCAGAAAAGTGTTTTGGTGCCAATTAGGCTGGACGAGGTTACAAACCATCTAAGTGACAAAAGTGTCCAATTAGACAGCTTGTGTATAAATTCAAGACCATCAAGACTGATCAGTAGTTGACAGAAACGTTTAGTTACAGTTATTGCTGCACAATGGAGTCACAATAAACACAATCTAACGCATTTGAAACTCACAGGATTACATTTTTGGTCTTATTTGTTTAACTGGGTTATCTTTAACTACATTTCAGATGATGTTTTGGGTATTGTTTATGCAGATACTAACAATCCAAGGGGCTCACAGCCTCTTAAGCACCACTATTAACTAAATACATATCAAACTAAATAAATATAAAGCTGAACTGGCTTGGTAATTTACTTGCAAATGTTTGTTCTTTGAAAGCAAAAAAAAAAGGATTTGTGGTTGTTACATATGTGTTATTAGGTCAAAGAAAATTATTTAATGCACATATCAGACTTTGAATAACAAGTAAACACGATTATTTGTTTTTTTTATGTGTTCAGGATTTAATTACAAAGTTACTTAAAATGCCCAACAATAATTGTAATGCACCAATATCAATTTCAGTGCAAGTCAATACTCTCTCAAAAATCAAAAATAATTCTTAGTTTAAAAAAATGGCTCATTTGTCTAGAAGGTCACTTGCACGTATTGGTAATTACCGGTTACAGGTTTTTGGGGGCTTGTTTTTAAAGTGTAGTTGCTAATCTGTATTTGCTCATGATCCTGTATTTACTCAATGCTTGTTTCTCTCGCGAGACCTGGAAACCCTGGAATTATATGGAGGATCTGTGAAGTAAAAAACAAGCTTGCAATGTAGAGATAGCTGTAAAAAGCGCAACATTGTGTACTATTAGAAATTAGGGAACTGTTAGGATACTATTAATTACGGGATATCCTAATTTTTGTGAGCAGTGTAGTTTATCAGATTACTGACTATCAGTTTTCCTGCATTTATTGGATTATTACCTGCATTTTAACTCGCTTAGTGACTGTGGTGTAATAAACACAATAAGGTGTTCACAAGTATTTGACTGATTCTATGTTCTGTTATTAAAAAAAAAAAAAAACAATAAGCAAGCCTCACTAAGACCTATTTTTCTTTTTTTCTGAAGGGCGTATAAAACCATTGAAGATGAGGACCTGAGATTCCCTTTAATATATGGTGAAGGGAAGAAGGTAAGGAGCAATTGATCCAGATATCCAGGTTAACTAGTGGTGCACTCAGTTCAGCTCTTGTTAACGAAATATAACACAGACGTGCAAGGAAAAGAGTTAACCAGAACCAGAATTAAAGACTGGAATCAGGGATGTGCAGGAATAGTGCCAAGTTTGAAAGGAAGATTGCAGGGGTACGGGTGAGAGTAAGATTAACTGTGAGCCTAGCTGTGCTGGTGGAATGATGATGAGCTTTCTGTGTCTCCCTGGGGCTCTGTCTGCACTTAGAGTCAGTGGTAAGGCTCTCAGCTGGAGGCTGCTCTCATCTTCAGACTGTCATTAGATACTGCGGTCCCTCTGATCACACAGCCAGCTCTCCAAGACCTGCAGGAACGTCTGACTGCATGGCATTAAAGCAGCACACAGTGCTTCTCTGAGTTCATCCATAGAAGGTTAGAGAGGAAGAGCAGCTCATTTATCTGAAATGATGCAGTGCGGTGCTGGGTCTTTGGATCATGCAGGGATGAGTAACATGGTGTCTGTTATCAGTCTGCTTACATAGGATTTATTCAATGAAGAAGTTTCCCTACTGACTGACTGACACATTTTGCCCCTGCCAAGCATGTGGGGCACCCCTGGCCTGGCATGATATAGACCTAACCGTATGACATGAGATAGGAAATCTAAAACTCAAAAGACCCCTGGCAAGGCAGAAACTCAGTAAGAGAGAGCATACAGTCTCTTTTCCAGGCCAACATCCTGAAAGCTTGGATCTGACAGAGAGAGCCCTCATCAGAGCCACACCTTGAAAACGCATATTAAACACAGCAGTTACCAGTATCCATGCCAGATATGCCTTGTACCCCGGCTCTGTCTCTGGTCCATATCCCGCTTTGTGTGCCGTATCCACACGTCATTGTTATAAGTAATTGTTTTGTTTTTTTCGACTGGTGCAAAGTTACGGGCTGATTCTGTGCCTGACCATCTCACTCCGAATGCACTGAAGTTTGTTTATTCTATGGAAATCAATCTTTAAAAATACATCTTAGTAAAGCACATCTCAATCTAGGGCAATATGTCTCAGATTCCATCTACGTTTCCTGATGAGGGTCGTGGCGGAGGTTAGCCCAGACTTCTCTATTCCCAACCACAGATTCTTGCTCCTCATGGGTCATCCTCAGACGTTCCTATGCCAACCGTGAGCTGTAATTCCTTCAGCAGGTCCTGGGTCTGTCATTAGGAACAGACCATATGTACATGTAGCAGAAATGAGGTTTAACAGAGTTGCTGAACTTCCTCGACTGACCATTCCTCTGTGATCAACGAGACATATTGGCCCAGAGAACTACAGCTCATTGTCTGTAAACCCCAATATATGCATGAAAATCCCATACTTTTCTAAAATACTTGCCTTTCTAGCACCAACAAGCATGCTATGTTCAAAAAGTCACTTAAATCACCTTTCTTCACTATTTCGATGCTCAGCAGATTCATCTTGACCATGTCCACATGCTTAAATGCACCAAGTTGCCACCATCTGATTGGCTGATTAGATATTGGCATTACCATGCTTTTGAACAAGTGGCTGATTAGTGCATATTGCTATTTTCTTCATGATTCATTTAACTTCGGTGAGTTCTTGTGTTAATCTTGAACGTGTTATTTTTTTTTTTTATTCGATGAAGATAATCAGAGAAACGAGTGGGAGAGAAATCATAGCAGCTTCAGCCGTGGGCTGTCACTGTTCTGTTCTACTCCAATGGCAAACGAATCATTGGGAATAATGATGAGCATTTAATAGTGAGGGTTCACAGTAGCTATTGGTCCATTGGATGATAAAATTTTTCTTCTGTGTACTGTTACAGTCATCATAATGAGCAGTTGACTCTTCTACAGGCTCGAGTGATGGCTACGATAGGCGTGACTCGTGGCCTTGGTGATCATGACCTCAAAGTCCATGACTCTAATATTTACATCAAGCCATTTTTGTCCTGCTGCCCAGAGGTAAGCTAGTTCACGCAGTACTGAGCCATGGTCTTATGAACTTAATAGCTTTGTTTTATGGCTAAATGGTTTATTATGGATTTCTTATTTATATTTTCCATGCTCTTATTAGCTGTTATTACAATGTAGTTTTTTTCTTTTATAAAGCTACAGAGCCTAATAAGTTATAAGTTTAATATATAAGTTTCAATAGAACGCATGTATTACTTTTGTCATAATTCAATAAATTATGGGTCTCCATTGGTCTGTGTCACCCAGCTCTTGACTCATATACAGATATACATACATTTACATATTCACATTCATATATTAACATGTTTGACCTTTCTGGGCATCACTAAAGGTGTCTGGGACAGACATGACTTCTGGACTATTGGCGATGATTATAATAATAATAACCTGTACACAACTGCAAAAGCAAACATTTAGCTGACAAACCTCATAGAGTGAGGTGTTAATACTTAGTAATGAGCAAAGCATTATTAGGAAGTTTAGCTTAAAAACCTAGCTGTTTTACCCCTGAAATAAGTGGAAAATATTTTGAAAAATCTAGAATAAAGTATTTTTTCTAATTGCTATTCATAAATAATATTATTAAAGATGGTGCTCAGGTGGCAGAGTTGTAAACTACACTACAGGGACCCGGGTTTAAGACCTGGTTTGAAGTTAGGAAAAGCTCAGCATTTCCAGCACTTTAAGAACTCCAATGGATGTCCGAAGGTGTGAGTAAAGCATGTTTAAGTTTTGAAAACTCTCATTATTCACTTTATTCTAGGGCAAATATTACATAAGAATGCTGTTAGTTTTTGTGTCATTGCTGCTGCTTTGAAGCTGAAAGCACTTGTGATGTATTTGGGGTGTGGAAAGAGGTTAGGTTAGTAAAGAATGTTTTGGAATCGGAATTGCCCTTGCAAGACTCGTCAAAATTGATAGACTGCACGTGAACTTTTAAACCGTACGTGGCTGAACAATTGAGCAATTGCTTATTTGATGAACAAAGGAATAAGATCCATGATGCCTCACCTCACAACTTATAGGACTTACAGGATCTGCTGTTAACATTTTGGTACCAGATACCACAGGAAACCTTTTACGGAGTAGGCTTGGTGGCAACATGGGGGTCCTACATTATATTAGGAAGGTGATTTTAATGCTCTGATTGTGATTGGTGTATGGTATGTAGAACATAGGGAATAGTGATTTCAGCCACAGTCCTCTTTTTCCCTGTGACCCATTTCCGAATCCTGAGGGCTATGCTTTTGGAGTCTTGTTCTGAGTTAGAAGTATTAACTGTGAAGAGTGACATGACAAATGCTGAGCTCTTATCTGAATAGCTTTGAGAGGAAGTCGATGGTTTTCACGTGCATTCATGAGAAATGATACCGAATGTTAATTTTACAAAATGCTTTTTTTGCTTGCTGTCTCATCTACATATCTTGTGCACAATCTGCCCTAAAACCCAGTGTTTTTGAAGGCACAGCTTTGTCTCTCCACATGCTGTCTGAGTTCCAAATTCAAAGCAAAAACCGAAATCCCCTCCTCCGTTGTCTTCCCCTTCTGCAGTGCACTCAAAGCCTCGCTGTCTTTTTGGTTTACTGTAGACTGTCTGATCTTTTTTTTAGCCTGGCACAGGAAAAGTCTTTTGATTTTTAATTCATTAGTTCAGAAGTTCAGTTTGAGTTCATTTTCCAGGCCTGCTGTTATACATCTTCTTGCCCTGCTTTTGCAGTTTAGCTTCTTTTCCCGTTTGCCAGCCGTTTCGGTAAAACAGCCTTCTGAGAAGCTGCTGGATTTAAGGCATATCACTGCCTCCTTTGACCCATCTGCTAATGAGCTCTCGTATCAGGTTGTGCTTTTACTAAGCAACATGCTTAGCATTTTTAGCCCCTGTTTCAAAGGTTACACAGAGGGCTGCTGAAACACTGCAAAGTTTCAAACTTCTGACCTTCATCCTGAATGCTGCAAAAACAATCCCCAAAAGTAATGTAGAGTCACTGTGATGTGTCTGCGCAGGTAAGAGTGTATAACCTGACACAGCTGGAGCATGGAACCGATGATGTGCTGGTGATGGCCACTGATGGACTCTGGGACGTTCTCACTAATGAAGACGTGGCTAAGTCTGTCACTTCATTCCTTGCCAATTGTGATCCAGATGATCTGCACAGGTTTGTACTTCAAGGGTCGTTACCTGGATTGGGCACAGAATACAAAATTTATATAGAGTGAAACCTCGGAAATCCAACTCAGTTGTTTCCAAAAGACTGTTCAAAGTCGGATTTGTTCAAGGTCAGAATACAATTCATTTCAGACACACCCTCAGGATGGGCCATACTCATACAGGTTTTAATAATCTTTGAAGTTGGAAATGTTTTTTTAATTAGGTAGCAAAAAATATCACACAGACCTTTGAAGGTCTGAAAATGGTTGAGCGTTCAAAATTCCAAGGTTCCACTATATAAAATACATTCCTTTGAAATAATTAATTCATCAGATTGCATCAAGGCTGCATTCACATGCACATATTGGTACCCATTATGAACACACCTCTTGCCTTTGACTTATGTAAGAAAAAAAAATGTAGAGATAAACTGAAAATGCCACTGAGAGTTTTCATATTTTTGGCCAAAAAAGAAGAAAATATCGATTTACCAAATATGTATAGCAAACAGTATGCTTATAGTGAATAAAGATGTGACCTTTAATGGAGAAAGTGAGATGGTGAGCCTACAGAGCTACAATGAATTACTGAGCACTGTAATTCTGTAGCATAGGATGTGCGACTGGCTGATGTGAGAAAGTTTTTTTTTTTTTTTGGTGAACATTTACCGGTCAACTTATGAATACAGCAGACCAGAGAAAACTTCTATGTCAGTGATATTTATGGGATATTTGGCCGACTGATTTTGACAGTTGAACGAACTATTGTGCATTAAATATTAAATCAATATAATGTAGGTAAAATCTAGCCTCCTTGTGTTTCATATAAATCTGAATATGGCACCCATGTAAGTTAGTTGTGAGAAATGCATTTATTAATGTGGGACACCCTGTATATAATTCTTTCTATATTCTTTCCAGTCCTATCCTAAGAGAACTTGAGACACCAATCCATCACACGGCTGTAGGGGGTCACTGCAGCACTGGGGGATGATCTCTAATCACCCTTTTTTCCCCTCATGCTCAGCTAATGGTGTCTCCATGCAATTTCTGACCCGGCCAGAACTCACCATCAAAAATTTGCGATTTGTTTACTAAAATAAGAATTTATACTGTATATTTATATTGTTCACTGTTGTGAACAAATTACTAGTGGTATGGATTTTTTTTTATGTTGTTTGTAAAATATTATTTATTATTAGAGAATTGTAACCATAATTGTAACAATCATACCTGGAAGAGCAACAGCAAGTTTGGTTATCGTGTCATAATTAAGCAATTTATTAAGAATTAAGATGGAAGTTAATTATTTATTAGGGTTATTGTTTAACTTGTACGTTGTACATTTCAGTACATAAAGTCACTCAGTGGAGTGATACCATTTTGGCTATTCTGAACCAATCAGATTGTACAGTCGAAACTAACCGTTTATAAAAACGTGCATAAAAAACTGCTATGATAAAATAGATATATAGTAACAGCCATCGTAAAGCCAGAATCACTTTCTGTTTCAGCTGCACAAATTCAGGTAGCTCGTCATTGATTGAAGGAGTCGCTGTGTATAAGCAATTAAAGGACAAAGAAAAATAGTTTGTACTAAGCTGTGTGAAATCTGAACCGTCTCATTTAACCACCTGCAGGTACACAATGGCAGCACAGGATCTGGTGATGCAAGCTCGGGGAGTGCTCAGGGACCGCGGCTGGCGAATAACAGATGAGCGTCTTGGCTCTGGAGATGACATTTCTGTCTTCATCATTCCTCTTATGTATGGTAACCGGCAGCTAGAAAGCAGGGGTCTGCTAAACTGAACAACCCACTCTCTCACTCACACACACACACACTACTGACTCAGATCTGCTAGATTTCCTACCGTGTTCCTGTCAGTGCAGAAAGGGATCAGTAGTATAATTAAACACCGTAGGACTTTGTGTGAACAGTGTATTTACTGAAACAACAGAAACAGATATTGTTTAAGCACTGTGGTACAGGGACTTCAGATGGATCCATGTACTGTTGTTTTTTAAAAGTCTGTTTTCCTTTCCAAAAAGCAACTGTGTTTTTTAATGTATGTCTGTATGTTGTAGAGGATAAGGATGTTATGAGCAGAGTGTTCAATATTGATAACTGACAGTGATGTAGTCCTGTCTTAAGTAATGTTTATACTGTTATGAATCAGTGCACACAGGTCAGGGTCTGGCACCAATTGCCGGAAAACGCAGGGAGCCGGTTATCCTGGATGGATGCCAGTCCCTTGTGATGCCCGACCTGGCCAGAAAGCATTTCCGGGACTGGAATCCAAGTCCCTGCCTTGGTGAGCTAACATGTTGGATCGCTATGCCATCCAAGCACCTTCGGAATAGTTTGTTTCAAATTGGACTTGGGTATGCTTATTTTCTTTACTCCATGCTTGAAAAAGAAGCTGATCAGACTGATATCTGCTGCTCAAACTGCACACAGTATTAAAATGTGAATATGCAGAAATTTGGCTATAGCTGTTTGTTCAAAATCTCAACATCCAAACAACAAAAAAAACATTTGAAACTAATTTTTCTTCTGTTTTGACAGAATACAGACTTTGATTCTTATTTTACTTGATCTTAGATTAATTGTAGATGTTATTTCATACAGAGGAACAGCAACAGGGTGCTCAGGTGGTGCAGCAGCATTTCACTAGACACAGGTTTGCAACAGTTGCAGTTGACCATGCCTGAGGAAGGGGAGGCCATTACTATTGTCTCAGCTTTTGTCCATGTCCATATTGTATGGAGCTAAATTAGTGTCATCAGAACCCAAAGATCAAATATCCAAGTTTTCTCAAAATTTTCAATAACATCCCATTCAAACAACATTTTTTTTCAAGCATCATAAACTCACATTGGTGACAGTGATTTAACTTCATACTACTAGTCATTTAAAAATATTATATGCTGTAGAAATTTATCAGGCTGAATTGTATATGTCAAGAGCCATCTCTCTCTAAACAAATGCATTCATCACTAAACAGTAAGATTTTCATTACTGTTTAACCTTTAGACTTTTATACATGGAAACTTTCTCAGGCTATTTTATGCATATGCATTCTCATGCAAAGTTTTGGCACCCTGGTAAAATTACTTTCAGTTCCAAACATAAACGAAGGGCCTGATGATCCACTGCTCTCTCATTCTATCTCATTTACATCAGACACACCATGCCTGATGACCTGGGGTGACTTAGCACGTGTGCAAGACAAATTCTTTCCGAATTTATAAGTTGATTAGTCATGCACTGATGTGACAATTAGCATCTGGGCTAATACACTGCTCAAAAAAATTAGGGGCTATTTCAAAATGAAATATACCATAATTAAATATCCCCTATTTTTGTGAGCAGTGTATTAGATTTAAATACTGGATTTCTACTGATCTGAAATGATTTTTTAAATCTGAACTACTGACATGTTTCCTCTCATGTGATGCTAATGAAATGGTCTACCCCAAGACACACTTTAATGTTAATTGTTTGGTGCTACCGTCCTTCTGGTGGTTTAGAGGTATTCTATAATATAAACAGATGTCCAACATAAAGAAGGTTTTAAAAAAATATCTTATTGTTTTTCATTGAGCAGCATCTTTCTTGCACGTTTATTGACAATAGAGCAAAATATCAACAAAAGACACTTCAATCACAAAAGAATGTAATGAAGTACACTTTAGACGCAATATGTTAATGTTAAATATTCATATTTAAACAGTTCAGATCGATATCATATTGTATTCCACCAGGAACCCCCCCCCCCCCCCAAACACACACACACACACACACACACACACAAAGAGAGTATCTCAAGTCCTGTAGATTTTTTTTTTTTTTATGAGAGAGGGTTATTTAATATATGTAGATGAAACCAAGGTTACATATTTAGTTTGTGTAATAAAAAGCACAGCGGTAACATGGAAATCAGTAGGAGTGAATCATCATGGAATAAATTCAGTTAACTAGTATTTTGGGATACCTAACTGGATAGTATTTTAAATCAGAAATTACATTCACATGTTAGGAGTTGCTAACAAGAAGTAAAAGTAAATATGAAAAGAGCAGGAATCGAGTTTACAAATGCAAGGTAATAAACAGTACAATTCCACCTTTCTTCAGCCTTTTGTTCATGTGCATGTATAATTGTGTACGTTTGATCTTTTTTTGTGTATTACTCTGTTCAGAATGCTTGCTTCTATGTTGCAGTGTTTGTGAATATTAGAATACAGATGCTCCCCAAATTAAGATGGGGTTGTGTTCTGATATACCTGTTGTAAATGACTGTATCACAAACCTTAAACATGCTTAAAACATGCACGTTAACCTCCAGTTACAAAAAACTGACAAAAAACATTAAGACAAAGTCTATTTCATAATGATGTGTTGAATATTTCAAGTAATATATTGTATATTATTTATTCCACTTAATAAGGTACTGAAAAGACATAATTGCAGGATCCAAGTATCTGAACAAAACAGTTAGCAAGCTGCCTATTGGTTGATAGCAGGTATTTGGTGGTGCCGATTGGTTAACGACAGAGAGGCTCCACCCATTATACGTCGCTGAATTAAGTGATGCATTGATGCGTGTTGCTTTTTAGTTTTTTTTAAACAAACTGTTTACATCAATCTAAGTATCCCTCTAACAAATTCCTTGGCAGCCCTGAATAATCTGAGGAGCAACTGTAATTTGTCTTTTCTTCACTGAAAAAAAAAACATTTTAAAAGTATGGATAAGAAACTTCTTGCACTTCTTAAGAGATCTCGGTCATACGTGCAGATACAAACAAAGATTGTGGATGCAAGTTTGAACAACTACTGGCCATGTGGTTAAACAGCATTAGTATATTTAAACCATTAAATAGTTTTCTGTACTTCTTTTTACAGACCATTGCAAATTACAAATTACATTTGCAATATTGCGCTAATGGGAGGCGGTAGTAAAATAGGAAATAAAAAATGTTTTGGTAAAAACCTATGTATATACATGCGTGTGTGTTTGTGTGTATATGTATGTATATATATATATATATATATGTATATATATATGTG
>JAUZST010023689.1:0-31454 GCA_034779995.1 Parotocinclus haroldoi
GAAATGGACCAATGACGGCTGTCAGATACCGAGATGAGGTCCTGCACCCTTTAGTGGTACCCTAAGCTGGAAATACAGTCGAATCAGGTTAATTGGACCAACGGTTGATAGGAACAGCCGCTTATTCGGACCAAATCCTAAACTACCAAAACAAATCCTATTATATACATGTAATGTTATTTGCTTATTTGGACCAAAATTCCGCTTAATCGGACCAAAGAAGTGATTGCGCATAAGAAAAAGAAGCCACAAGTCGCCACTTGGAGCGAATGCAAAGTGAATCAGCGAGATATGTGAAGATTCCCTGGCTCCTATGGAGAATTTATGCTTTTATCAAAGGTCAGGAAATCCGAAAAGTTGTGTTGACAACAGAAAAACCAGTAGGAGGTGAACACGCCCACCACTTTCTTTCCCACAACAAAGCACCCAGTAGCCAGCAGCGTGGTTATTGGATCCATCTGTATCTCCGCTTTTAGGCGAAATGAAGTCAAGCGTTGTAATTTAGTAAGAACTTTTTTTTTACAGTATTATACTTTGCACGCTGAGTACCTATACATGTTGTAGATCGTTTCGAAAAACTTGTTTGCAAATTTATTTTTAAATTAACAAAGTTCGTAAGCAACAGTAGTTTTCGTTTGTAAGTTCGCTATATGTGTATATCGCACAATAAAGGTTTAATAAACATTTAATATGTCACATTAATTATAGCACGTCCCGTCTTGTAACATAGGGCATGTTCGTGTAATTTGACCAACCAGTTATTAGGACCAAAACCATCGAGTCCCAATGTGGTCTGATTAACCGGATTTGACTGTATTGGAAATATATATATGGTTAATATTATATTATGTATTGTATATTGTATATAATATTGTATATTGTATATAATATTATGGTTGATAATGCAAGGCCCCACCGTGTGCATCTTGTCAACACCATGCTTCAGGAAGCAATAATCAAATGTATGTACTGGCCTTCATGTTCTCCAGACCTTAATCCCATTAAACATGCTAGCGATGTACAGGGAAGATGTCTGACAACAATTGAATGCCTTCCACAACACTTCTTGAGCTGGAAGTTTCTTTGACTTTTCATTTGCTTTTCTGTTTTCTTACAAAATTAGGGTAAAGACAGTCATTCAAACATTGTATTATTTTTTCAAATAATTAATTTGAATTAATTTGATCATCCACCAACCATTAAGAATTCTGTCTCTCACAGACCTGTTAGTTTTTCTTTAAGAAGCCACATTCTGCACTCATTACCTGTATTAACTGCACTTGTTTGAACCCGCACACACAGGTGGACAGGTATTTGTTTGTATATATACAAAAAAAATCACCACAAAAGCATTTGCCACCTCTGGTAAACCCATATGCCACGTCAATACAGCTGTAAATTCAGCTACTTCCTTCACACTATGGCTTCTGCTGACACGACAATTGCAGTCGCTCATCTTTTTAATTACTCCAGGACCTTAAAGATACTGCTACCACCTTTACCACACTAAGTGAAACAATTTATGTCCAGGGAGTATATATACCATTACTATCTATTTCTTGACATAGTCTAGTATATTAGAAAATTTGCAACATAACTATTTACTTAAAGGACTTAAGCTTGTTTTTGACATATAAGCTTACATTCATCATCGCTCTTTCATTTTGCAGCTTCACACTTTCATCACTTTGTCAGACACTCTCCTCACCTTCAATACACTCTTAGTATACTATTTCTTCAGGGTTACTGTCATGCAATGTTATAGTTTGTGTGAAAAGTAGTTTTATGTCAGGCATGCGCATTACGTGGATACTTATTGTATGGGCGTGATGACGTCACGAGGTACAGGATCATACAGAAAGAGTAGCTCAATGTGAGTGTTAAGCTAAGCGATGCCCCGGCCAACAGTGTGTTCGTAATTTGAATAAAAGGTTAAACCAGACGGCATTGACTCACCGCGCATCATTACATGGTGTCAGAAGTGGTCATTTCGCATGCCCCGACAGTAAAAGAGAGAGCAGAAGGTACAGAATATCATGTCGAAGTTTCACGTACCTGAAGCATTTGACTTCACCCAGCCAGCTTCGTGGCCGATCTGGAGACAGTGCTTCTCTCGCTTTCGGATTGCAACAAAGCTCGATCAAGAAGTCGGTGATGTACAAGTCAAATCAAATCAAATGGGCAAAAAAGCTGAGCCTATTTTTAGCATGTTTACGTTTACGGCAGATGAAGAGGCTGACTATTATGGTGCTGTGGTGACCAAGTTTAACGACCACTTCGTGCTGCGGTGCAACATTATACACCAGCGTGCATGCTTTCACAAGCACGTGCAGTGGAGTGGAGAAAGTGTTGAGGTTTTTGTACGAAGCTTGTATGAAATGGCGGAGCACTGTGAGTTTGGGGCAACCAAAGATGAGCAGATACATTATTGTATTGTGATTGGTCTGTGATGTGTCTGAGAAGCTGCAGTTAGAGCCGGAGCTGACTCTGGAGAGGGCTATCCAGGTGGCACGCCAGTCGGAGCTCATTAAAATGCCAAACGCCGGCATGCGAGCACAGTGTATTGACGAAGTGGGGCGCAAAAACAAGCAATGTAAGCTGTTTAAGGGGCAAGTGAGTGGCAAAACAAAACAACATGCAACGGTTATATATTATCGAAGAAGTCAAGGAACTTACTGATTGGTGTGCACCTATGGTGCCAGTGATGAAGAGAAATGCAAACGTGAGGATTTGTGTGGACTTGAAAAGACTAAATGAGGCTGTGAAAAGGGAGCGATTTATACTTCCAACACTTGAGGACATAGCACCAAAGTTGTCGGGCGCTGCAGTTTTTTCCACACTTGACGCATCAAGTGGGTTCTGGCAAATTCCCCTTGCAGCCTCCAGTAGAAAGTTAACTACATTAATTACATCTGTAGGCAGGTTCTGTTTCAAGCGTCTCCCATTTGGCATAGCATCCTGTCCAACAAACATCACTGAACTACGCCAGGTGTTAGGGATGATTAACTGTTTGGGCAAGTTTCTACCGGGGCTGTCTGCTGTTCTGTACCCTATCACCGAACTGCTAAGGAGTGATGCTGTGTAAGTGTGGGGGGATGCCCAAAGACAAGCGTTCGATCAGGTTAAAAACATGCTAGTTTCAGCACCTGCTTTAGCCTTCTATGATAGCAGCAGGCCTACCGTGGATGGCCTTGGGGCTGCCCTACTACAACAGCAGGGAGGAGAACTTCGTCCAGTTGCTTTTTGTTCTCGAACACTGACCCCGACAGAGCAGCGGTACTCCCAGATTGAAAAGGAGTGCCTAGCCGCAGTATGGGCGTGTGAGCGGTTTGCACGATACCTACAAGGTATGGACAGATTCTGCCTCCAGGATGATCATAAACCACTCATTCCCCTAATCAATTCATATGACCTACACAAGGCGCCACTGCGATGTCAGCATCTGTTGATGTGTTTACTCAGATTCAGCGTCACTGCAGTTCATGTTCCAGGGAAGCAGCTGGTAGTGGCAGACACACTGTCGAGAAACACACTCACAGAAAGCAATGCATCCGACACAGAGGTGGAGGTGAAAGCTTATGTACAAGCCATCATGTCCACTAGGCCATTGACGGGAGACAGACTGGCCACACTTAGAGCTGCCACCCAAGTGGATGCTGATCTAAACGCAGTTGGCAAATTCATTCAGGAAGGCTGGCCAATGAAAATGTCCGCAGTTTTACCCACAGTGTACGAGTTCCATGCGGCCAGGGTTCACCTGTCTGCTATGGATGGACTTCTGCTGTATGGTGACAGAATAGTTGTCCCAGCATCACAGCGGAAGGAGGTTCTACACAGGATCCATGAAGGGCATCAAGGACTTACTAAGTGCCGAGCACGTGCCAACAAGTCGGTGTGGTGGCCAGGGATAGGATGTGACATCACCAAGATGATTGCGACATGTGAATTCTGTCAGCAACACAGACCCACACAAAGGAGGGAACCACTGATCACTACCCCGTTACCAAATGGGCCTTGGCAGAAAATAGCAGAAGATATATGCGTACAGGACGGCAAAAGATATCTGGTTGTTGTGGATTACTACTCAAGTGACATTGAATTAGCTCACCTGTCAACACTCACTAGTCAGCTGGTGATATCCCGTCTCAAGGGCATGTTCATCAGATGGGAAATACCTTATGAAGTAGTGACTGATAACGCAACTCAGTTCACTTCTGCAGAGTTTGTGAGCTTCACAAAGATGTATGATTTCACCCACACAACCTCTAGCCCGTATTACCCACAGAGTAACGGAGCAGCTGAGAGGAGTGCTGCTACTGCAAAGCGAATTTTGCGACAGCCAGACCCACAGCTGGCACTAATGAGTTACCGGGCCACTCCTATTAATGCCACTGGAATGATTCCAGCTCAACTGATGACAGGTCGGCAAATTAGAACGACTGTTCCGTTGTTTCCACAAAAGTTGCAGCCGAGTGTCATTGATTATAAGCAAGTGCGTCAGACAGATCGGCGAACCAAGCAAGCCTACAGATTCTTCTATAATAGACGCCACTCAATATGCAAACTACCCATTTTACAGCTGGGCCAGAGTGTCAGAGTTAAGCAGTATGGGGAGAAGGGATGGAACATGCAAGCAACCGTCCTCGGTAAAGCACCTGAGCCCAGATTTTATTTTGTGCCAACTAAGCATGGCACCATAACATGCAGGAATCGAAGGCACCTGCAGAGCAACTGAACATGAGACAGTGTCAAATATCACTGAGGACTGCACAGAGACTTTGCCCACTGCAAATCCACTGGTGACCCCTAACACACCCGTAACACAAAGCCCTTCTTCAACACCCTTATCTTCTGTACAACCAGTGACACAGCCTTCCGTCACAACTTTGGCCGGGAGACAGGTCAAACCACCCCGTTGGATGAAGGACTATGTGTGACCGCAACAGCCTATTGTGCTGTCAACTCCAAATGGCAAACTAAATAGATGTTCAGAAAAAAATAGAGTTCTCAGGTTCATTACACCCTTTGGGATGGACACTATGCAGCATTAGATGGTTTTGACTCGTTCAATGTTGTTGAGATGACTGCATGTTTTGTTTTCCTTTCCAGGGGGGAAAAGAAAACAACTTGAAGGGGGAGATGTCATGCAAAGTTATAGTTTGTGTAAAAAGTAGTTTTATGTGAGGCATGCGCATTACGTGAATACTTATTGTATGGGCATGATGACGTCATGAGGTAAAGGATCGTACAGAAACAGTAGCTCGATGTGACTGTTAAGCTAAGCGATGCTCCTGCCAACAGTGTGCTCATAATTTGAATAAAAGGTTAAACCAGACGGTATTGACTCACCGAGCATCATTACAGTTACCCCTACAGTGTTTCATCTACCACCCAAACAATGACAGAACTATCTGAACAAACTACAGTGCTCCTGGTCTTAGTACCCTTCTACTTGGTATCTTGTATGTCTCGCCCTTATATCAGCCAGTTCACTCCCTTTACAATCCACTTCCACCTCCTTACCCTTGATTCTCTCCCATTGCCTCCAAAAACACACAACAAATCACATATTATAGTTTTTCATTGGATGGCTTTCCTAATGCAGCCCTCCATATTTATCAGGTCTTTGGACTGGGTTTGGGACTAGTGTATAAACAGTGTACAAACAAACAAGTGTATAAACAGTGGTTTAGTTTACAGTTGTAAGACTGTCCCTTTGGGATCCGACAAATGGGAGATTGCAATATCCCTAAAAAGGTTGGATAGTTGGATACAGTAAAATTGTAGGATATGGTAAAGATGTTGAAAGTGTGCACACTGATATTTTATGGATAACCTTCTGAGATAGAAAGTTCAGTACAAGGTTAACATGGAAGAAGCAAGAGCTTGGAGTGAGTGAGTTTCCATCAGCATTCCAGAATTTCTGAAGCAAGGACTATGGGAATATTCTATGCTTATATTCATATAATCACAATTTTGGCAGGCATGCATGTGACTTTTTAGAATATTAGAACATTATTATGTCAGTATAGTCACCTTGAATACACTCTGTGAATTTAAATACATTTTAAATATTTGATAGAATATGTGCTTTTACTTACTGAATAATAATTATATTATATTTGACTAAGATGTCAATTAATATAACAAACCTTTATGTTTTCACCTCTGTTAGAATTGAGTGACCTCAATTACATATTACTCTGCGCAAACAAGCTGGGTAATACTATGAATAACATTTGACATAAAAGTGTGATGGGCTCTCAAGTGGTACAATGTTTGCCTTATTGGATTGGATTGGATTGGATTAACTGTACAGTTGAAGCCGAATCTCAGTCACTTGATGGATCATTGATCTCCATACATTTCTGTCTTTCATCAAAGTGATCCCTGAAGTATTTTGGCAGGGTAGTGGAGTAGTTTGCCATTGCTTTCTCCACCCCTCCCCATTTATCCGGGCTTGGGACCGGCGTGCAGCTGTTTCCAGTTACACGGCTGGGGTGTTTTGCATACACAAGTCAATGACAACTTAGAGACACCAATTAACCCTCATGTCTTTGGACGGTGGGAGAAAACTGGAGTACCCAAAGTAAACCCATGCAGACAGAGGGAGGACATGCAGACTCCACACAGAAATGACCCAAGCCGCTCCACCCTAGGATTGAACCCGGGACCTTCTTGTTGTGAGGCAGCGGAGCTACCCACCGAGCCACTTTGCCCATTTGCCTTATTAGTGTGATTGAAATGGTTGGTTCCAGAGCCATCCATAGCTAGCAAAATTTGACTCTGCCTCTGTGAGTTCACATGTACTTAAGCAGGAAAGTAGTTCTGGATGAGCATCAGTTAGTCAATGAGATGAATGGTTTTACCCTCACACTGCTATACAATGGATGGAACTCATAGAAAATGTGCAATTCATAATACCTAATATGTTAAATTAATAATTGTAAAGGGAACATTTAATATTCTCATTACTTCTGGGAGTTATGTACACACTGTTTCACTGCATATTGTTTTTTTGTTAGCTTTAAAAAATATTTATAATAGTTGTTTTTAATTGGCACCTATTGTGGCACAATTAATCACACAAAGTCCATCCACTCCAAAGAGGATATTTTCACAATTTCATTCCAATGGCTAAGTAGATTACACATGTATTCACTTGTTAGTTACTAGGCAAACTGTTAAGGAAACAGCTGATGACACTGTACACTTTTTATTTATACACATGCAATGTGGTAGTGAGGCAAATCACCCTAACCCTAGAAGGCCATGTTTAAAGCCACAATTATAGTCATTTAAATTAGGATAGCTTTTCAGGTGACTTACAAATAAGCAACAGAATGGGGAAAAATGTATTTCTCTCAGCCATGCCAGAGGTCAGATCAAGCAGCAGTAATTCAAATAACCACTTGTTACAACTGAGGAATGCTGAAGAGCATATCTGAACAGACAATACATTAAACCTCAAAGAAGATGCCTACAGCACAAATAGATAACACCAAGTGGTACTCCTGTCAGCTAGGAATAAACAAGAGGGTATGTTTTACATTGACTCACCAAAATTAGACAGAAGAAGATTGGTTAAACATTGCCTCTTGGGTGGCATTGCCTTTGTTGACGTTTATACCGTACAATGCTCAGCCTGAATGCCCCCAACACTGCCTGAACATTGTATAAATGCCACAGCGTAACCATGTTCATATCTTCATGACCATACTGAACCATCTTCTCAGCTACTTCAAGCAGGACAACACAGTGATGTCACAAAGCTCAAATTATCATTAACTCCGACAGAGCTTCTTTGGGTTGTGGTGGAATAGAGGAAGGTTGCATCATGGATTTGCAGATGACAAGTATGCAGCAACTTAGTGATGGTATCATGTCAATATGGATCAAAATCTCCAAGGAATGTTTCTTGCACCTTGCTGAATCTATGCCACAAAAAAGGCAGTTTTAAAGGCAAATTGGGGGTCTAGGGACTAGCAAGAGTGAACAATTATCCTCATAAAGTGAACAATGAATGTATGTTGGCATGAAGACAATGTCAATTTAATCTGAATATATTATTTATTCACTGTTTAGATCTACAGCATGGGATTGGAGCCTGTGTAAACATTAGTAATAAAGAAATGACTTTCCCATTTAATAAACACTAATGCATATTTATAAGGTCTTCTGGTAAAGTGGCCCTGTCTATGTCATATTCATGTAATGTTTCTTCAAGACAAAACTGCTTTTGTCTTTCCTTTGTCATGTGAATAATTGCTGAGCTTTGTGATTTGGTTAGCATATCTGTGTATAACTAACTGTGTCACCATTTGTTATGAAGTATCATAAAAGAGCTGAAAGAGAGGCAAATAATAGGTTTGCATGACATTTCTGCATTTTATTGTATTGTTTTCAGCAAGAGCTAGCCAACCCACTGTAATGCAGTGAGCATCACTGATGTTTGAGATTTGCTTTGATGAGATGTGGGTCAAAACAGTGTGTTGCTTTCGAATGGCTCTTTATAAAATTTAAAAAGGATAGTGAATGCACTATAGCAATAGCTCTTTGAGTAGCTATAGGTACACGTTCCTCTACCTTGCTGTTGTGCTAATATGTTGTCAACATTATGATTTTGCAAGCTTCATTTTAAATTACACATGCAAATAACTGTAATTTGTAATACCAACACACTAACTGTATCAACATTTGTTATGAAGTATCATAAAAGAAGCCTTGTTTTTGTCCATTATAGTATTACTGTAAGACAACAACTTAGCAAATATCATGTCACTGTTAATTTATAATAATGACCACCACCTCTCATACTGTCTAACTCTGTCACTGCACTCATTATAGGCATCTATTTTCACAGTCTTCTTAACTCTTTATCTGTCTTGATCATACATACATTTCCATATTCCTGCCTACCTTGCTCAGTCATAGTGCTTATAAAAACAAAAGTGCAGATGACTCTCTCCCTGAGATAGAGATACAGTGAGCCACTGAGGTAGACGGTGATTGGATTGTGCCGTGGCACCGCATGTACCAATTTCCCAGACTTAATGGGATATTTCTTTCCCTCTCTCTTCCTCCATGTTTTGTAGTCTCATTGCCTTGTGAATTTGACAGAGATTTGGCAGGGTTGCAGGGAAACAGGGTCTTTGAAGAATGGATTATTTGGATGCAGATATTTTTTTAATCAGGAAGAGTTGTCTGTATACATGCAAAACACATCAATCATTAAGTTATCCAGTGTTAATTAATTCAACGATTTGCATTCTACAAACATTTAGTGTTAAATAACCATATGGGTCCTGCCAGAGTAAAACAAGATTAGGCATAAAAAGCAGCATTAAGCTTTTTTAAAATGGTTTGGTTCTTTAACTTTGCTATCAGCATCATCAGTGGCTGTTTGCAAAAGACACAAGGTTACAACAAAACTAGTTATGCATGCTCAGATTGGGCCAATTAGTGTAATTAGTTAACCTAAGGCATGGATTTGGATTGTGGGAAGAAACCAGAGCATTATGTAACAATACTATTTGTGTTGCCAGAATCACAGGTGGTTCTCTTACACTAGCTTTCTTTCATTCAGATGTGAATTTGTGGGGAAAATAAGTATTTGTATACTGCCAATTTTCCTCACCTATAAAAAAAAAATCAGAAAATGATTTTTTAAAATACTTAATTTGCATTTAATTCCATAAAATAAGTAATTGATCACCTACCAGCCAGCAAGAATTCTGGCTCTCACAGACCTGTTTTCTTAAAAAAAAGAAAGTTTTATTAATAACACCTGTTTTAACTAGGTTACCTGTATAAAAGACACCTTTCCACACTCTCAATCAATCACACTTTAACCTCTAAACCAAGCCCAAAAACAAAAAGCTGTCTAATAACACAAAGGACAAAATAGTAGACCTGCTCACGGCTGCATGACAATAGGCATGCAGTTCAGTGAGAAGGCAACAACTGTTGGCGCAATTATTAGTAAATGCAAGAAACACAAGATGAGTGTCAGTCTTCCTCAGTCTGGGGCTCCATGCAAGATCTCACCTTGTGGGGTAAGTATGATTCTGAGAAAGGTCAGGAATCAGCCCCGAACTACATGGAGGGACCTGGTCAATGACCTGAAGAGAGCTGGAAAAATGACTATTATTAACACACTACATCATCATATATTAAAATCCTGCAGGGCAAGGCAGGGCAGGGCAGGCAGAGAGATAGAGAGATGGAATATGACATATTTACACTCAGCTGCAAACTATTCAAGTTGCAGTCATTTGGCATGTCCATAACCATACTCTGAATCGGTAGTTCCTGAAGCCAGCCAGGCTTAAAATGCATCCTACTTCTGGTTGAATAGTCTGTGGCAAATGCTAAGAATACAGCAGAGCTATGCTTGGATAAAGTGCAAAAATCTTGATCATGAATGATACTACAACCTCAGGAAATAATCTAGAGGACATTGTTCTATTATGCAACGCAAATATATGAGAGACACATTCCAGACTGTATTTTAGAGGGGCAAGTATTCTCTAAAATAAATCTCTCAAAATACATTTTTCAATTACCTCTTTATACTTTTATAGTCATATTTATTTGTTTCACACAAACCAATTAGATGCACAAAACTAACGATAATTTACCCCAACCACACTCACTATTTAGTACCCAGTGTTAATTGCCAAAGGAGGGTCTGCTTTCCATGTAGACATGGTCAGAGTGATTTCTTCACAACACCTGACATTGGCCCACACTCACACAAGGAAAATTTAGCTTAAACAAGTAATGTAATAAAGTTTTGGGGTTTTTTTACGTGCAATTTCATTATCTACAGTGCATAATATCATCAAAGTAGATATGTTGATATGAAGAAAAAAGTTCCAGAGCTGTATGTAGGACAAAATAGCCCGAGGCTTATAGTGTTAAGAGGTTTGCTCAGGAGCCCAATAGTGGCAGACAAATTTTAAACATACAACATTTTGATTAGTAATTTAATGTGAGGGTTTCTTTTGAAGAAGAAGCATTAGCATATGGTATAACTACTAAATTCACAGAGAAATATTTTTAAATTCACATTTTTTTATCTTACATACATAACCTTAACAGTTGAATGTAAGCCTATAATAGTGCTATGATTCATGCTAAGGCTGAGTGTTATGCCAAATTCGGCACTACTACCGGCAGATTCATCCATCCATCCATGTCATGTGTGCTTGCAACATCTTTTTCTTGAAACCGTGATAATACGGCGTTCTACCGAATGCGCAATGCCACTAGATGTAAGTTCTTCTAGTCAACATAAGTAAAGTAAAGGCAAATTAGATCTATTTTAGAGCACAATATGTTGCTAGCAGAGGTCCCGAATTTGTGATAACCTGTTTGCTAGGACTGCCTCATTGTCCAAATTAACAAATGAATATAAGTCAGCCAATACTATGTGAATCAAACTTGTCAAATCACTAAGAACAAACCTCCAGATCCCATTTAAAGTTGAATTTCCTAGCAAAGTGTCTATTACACAGAAAAAGTCTAATTTCATGGACCATAACGTGATTTTTACAGTCAAAAATTAGGTAGGGTCCAAGGACTGACCAGCGAGGGTGTCAGAGCTGTATAGTGCAAAGTGGTTTGTTATCACTACAGAAACTATTATATGTTACTATATGAATGCTTGGAGGACTAGTTAGTATAGATGTCTTGTAACTGTACAATGCAATTATTTAAGGCTGTAGAGCGGTATACCTAGTATATATCTGTATATGTGTGTGGGGAAGATTTGGTAGGAAAACAAACAGAATTAATTTTAGACAGAAAACTAATGAAAGACGGAAACCAGAAAACTCACTGAAATATTAAAACAAGAAACTGAAAGGCATAAACTTAGTAAATATAAAGAGAAGTTTGTGAAAGCTGAAAACTGAGCAATAAAGAAAAATCCAGTTGAGAAATAAGTTTCCATGTACAGTAAGAATACATTTGAAATTAGAAGGATGATGAAGTGTCGGCCAGTAGAACAGATAAACTATGATAGCTGATGACCACTTCTGGCGAGGTAAGGATTTCCGGTAGGCAGCTTAACTTTTGGGTTGGTCAGGGGGAAATTTAATTAATCTAAAAGTTCACATAGCGTATTATATGGGCAGCTACAATCTTAGAAAGATCCTTAGGAAGACCCACTCCTCTGTTTCTAATTTCCACAAAAAAGAACCAACAAACAGAATTGTACCTTCATTTATACAGTTTCATGCACTATAAAAAAGTGAACAAGCCAGAAATTCAGCAAGAAATTCCCAGGCTGACAAATGTTCCTACTCCAGCCCAGCTGATATCTGAAAATATGTGATAAAGGAAAGGAATATATTTATACTAGATACGTTATGTCCAGAAAAGCTGTATATAACACAATATATAAATGATATTCATTTAAGTAAAGAATACCTTGTTTGTCCTGAATTTCCTTCATTCTGAAGTAGGGAGGAAGTTGAAAGTATCTGTTTGTAGATAGCATTTTAAGTTCAGTCAAGTTTGTCCTGGCTTTTGTGTCCTTTATTTACCAAATTTCCTTATTAAACATTAATCTGTAATTGAATTAATGTCCTCTGGTCAGACTGGTTTTCCTATACCTAGCTTACATTCTGATGCAAACACTCATGCACGTAATGTACACACGGGTCTCATGACTGATATGGCACTTATTCTTCTACAATTTAATCGTGCTAACCACTATCTTCTACTATTATGAAGACCTGTATGAAAATTGTATATATTTATCCTATTGAAGACATAGGAAGGGTAATGCTAAAATGTTTTTTTTGTCGAGTGTTCAGGCACAGGCATCAAATTAAAAATTTGAGAATTAGAGAATAAGTCTGTTTGAACATAAAATATCTTGTCTTTGTAGTGTATGAATATATGTTGAAAAGGATTTGCAAATCATCTTATTCTGTTTTTATTTATGTTTTACACAATGTTCTAACTTGAGATTGTACTTTTGGATAGTGTACCTCTTGGTAAGAGTTCACTGATGGGTCAACATACTTAGACAGATATTCAGTGGGGGCAAAATTATTAATTTTGCATCCTTTCTACAGTACACATATATTCAAAACATTTGAATGTATTTTTTGTTTTGAATTTTTTCTTGATAACTGAATTGTAATGCTAAAACTGGCTTAACAGATCAGATGTCCCCACAAACCATATTCTTTTAATTTGATTAAATACTATTGCCATCTGTTTGTCCTTTCCCCTCTCCGTGATGTCAACCCAGTTGTCAATGTCATGCACTATGATTTTTTCCTAACACGAAAGGACTAGAGGAAGTAGTTTAGCTGAGACTGATACACTTAGCTGCTTTAGTTCCTCACAGGTGGATCTGAAATGACACAATAAAAATTTTTCAGCTATGCTGGCCTAGCCTTTAGAGTCAGAAAGACTTAAAGTCAGAAACTTCAATACCATCTCACCTTTCTGGATTTATCTAGTGCAAGGTCAGAGAATTAAATCCAGGGGATAGAGAAAAACAGGATACACTGTGTTGCTGTCTGAGACTAACAATAGAGTCCAGAGGAAAAAGGTGTTACCAAGGTCATGAGTGTCAGTGCAAGCAATCAGTGATATAATAGAAGCTTAGATCTGCAGTTACTGAAACTTTTGAAGGAATCGTTTGACTTTTGCTCTGTGTGTTTGTGTGTATGTATGTGTGTTGGTGAACTCAAAATGTCAGCATAGACTGAATGTCATGGGTGCACCTTGGCTATGACATTTACCAACATGTAACAACAATATCCTAATGTCAAAACCCCCATACAATCACTTGACTCTGTCACCTGCATACCTGATATTCTTACAGCTGTGGAAGTTAAGGAGTTTAATATGGAAGTCAGAAGAAAACTGCAAAATGTGTTTTAGCATTTAAGAAAATGTTTATTCTTGAACTTTCCATACAAAACCACATTACTATGACAGTATTATGACATTCATTCTGACAGTATTAATTCTACTGTGTTTTGCTCTTTATGTTTACTTGATGTAATGTTTCTGTGTATTCATTTGTTATATCGTGTACATGTTTAAAATGTTTGTGTGCCATGTTTATTTAACATCAGAACAAGATTTCTTCTAGCTTATCATTCCACATGTATTGAATTTGGATTAGTGCTTGGATCTGTTCAAATACGACAATACATTTTCTATTTGCAGTGCATCCTCTTTTTAATATACAGTATGCATGTTTTTGTAAACTGTCATTGTTGTTTTCCATTCAAGCTTTGTTAAACCTGTATACATTTCATAGATACACTGCACATTAAAAGATTTTGCCTCAATCCCCAGTTGTGTCCTCCATGTCCGTCAGACTGTAAAAATACTTGCTGTGCTTTTTTTGCCTGCCAGTCCAGAAAGCCAACTGTCTCCCAAATTGCCTGACTGAAAATAGCCAGTCTCTGCTGTGATATATTTTACAATTTGCTGACCAAAGCACTCACTGTTTTAAGTCCACCTGCCTTTCTGTTTTGAGTGAGGGTTGAACAGGACTCTTGTCCATAGAATGTCAATTTTCTATACACTGATACACTGCTGTCTTTTCCTATTTGATGCTTTCATACAGGGACTGAACAGTTCATTCACTCATTCATTGTTTTACCCACTTATCCTAATCAGGGCCACAAGAGAACAGGTAACTGGCAACACATAGCACAAGGCAGAAGCAACATTAGACAAGGTGCACACACTCATGCACACACTCACACATTAAGGGGCATTTCTGAAAAACCGAAACTGAAAAACCTATGCAGATAGGGGTACAACATGTAAACTTCACAGGGCCCAGGAGTCGATCTAGGGACCTTGGAGCTGTTAAGGTGGCAGTATTAGCCACTGCCCCACCATGCTAGTCCAGACTAAACCAATTCCATTTTATTTTAATATAGGTTACTAGATGTCAAAACCAATACTGATATTTGATAACAATCTGATATTGAAAGCTTCTGGCGCCACATTTTAGTACATTGGAACTTCGTAATTCAAACTTAATATTGCTTTTTGAAGGTAGTTCATTGTTCAAAGTCTAAATCAAATTTTTCCATAAGAAGTAAATAGGATTAATCTGTTCCTGACCCCCAAATTATTGGGTTTTGTGAAAATAAGGTTAAACTTTATCAATTTAGCTACTGAGGCAAACATTTTCTAATCACAGTTTTCTTATCACTGGGGCAGCAGTGCCAAGCCTAAGGGGTGATATAAAACACATATAATATGATATGATATAATATGACCGATATGATATCATTGTCTTTAGACGATAGCACCATTGAGTGTTTTATATGGGGTGCCCATGTAGGAAGTCTGAATTATTAATAAAATTATGGAGCAAAATAAAATTTGCCTTTCAATGTCCAAATTATTCAAGTGAGTTACCTTGTATCTTTAGTAGCAGTCATTGAATATCCCTTCAAACTAGTTCAAGCAGTAGCTAAACTTTGTGGAATCGATTTCTCATCCAAAAAGATGACTGCTTATCAATGGCAGTGCTTAGCTGAAAAAAGCATAAAAAATGGCTAATCACGTTTTATAGATGCCCAAATTATAATGCCAGCTAATGTGGTTGCAGAGGCACTAATAAAACATGGGATCAACATTGTACTTCTTATACAATATAATATACATAATATATTGTACATCTAGCACTGCTAGACTCTGTTACCTCAAGTATTTTTATCCATATTTTGGAACAAATAAGCAATTAATACATAAATAAAAGTTAAAATAAGAAATGACAGAGTTTCAGTAATGGAAAGGAAATATCTATAGCAGCTGTAATTGTGAAGGACAGATTACTGTTCAAAATATCTAGATCTAAGTTTTGCTGAAAACAGTGCCCCAAGGACTGTATGTAAGTCTTTGGTCACATCCTTCAGCTAGGTAGTTCTCTTTGACACCTGTATGTGACAACCAATTCAGACTCGTCAGTCATGCAGGGGAAGAAAAGAAATGGTGTATGTGTGTGTGGTAGTGGGGGGGGGGGTGTCTGAAGGTCTGTCTGAAGGTATGGGACAATGAAAGGATCAGTGACAATAACTGGCAGAGCTTTCATTGTCCAGACTGTGAGATTAAATTCTGGCAAGAGCAAACTAAAATACAATTTTAAAAAAGGGAAAGTGAAAATGTTCTACTTTTGACCCTGTCTGTGTTTTCCATATATAAAATCGAGAAATTTCTAGCTTCATTCAAAAGTCATTTGGTCATTTGTTGTATTTTTTATAGTCACTGAGGATATTTTTCAGACCATAAATAAAATTTCTGAAAAGGCCAGTGAAAAGTGAAAATGATATTTTAATATAATTCCATGAAGTTGGAAGTTGTAAAATGTATTCACAGAGATTTGTAAATGATTTTGCATTGGAATCTTACCATCTGCTAGACTACGTTAGTCCATTGAACCCTGACCAGACCTTTCTAGCATCACAAGATAAACTAAATTTCCAATGTTTTTAATTCATTTCTCGCACTGGTGCTTTAAACCAAATCAAATATTAATCTTTAGCTCTTCCATTACTGAGTGATGGTCCGTTCACTTACTGATTGATACAAATTCATGCTCAAGACTGAGGTATGATACGTTCAATGAATAAAGGTCCCATGTTGGGGTATTCACACATCGCATCAGAGTGTAAATTTTGACACCACACAATTGAGATAACCCAGTGTTGTAGTAAATGTCTTGCTTCATATATTTTAAATTCAAGAATATATTAAACTTTCCTCCTCACAATCTTGTGCTTTCTGAGTTCAGAAGACCCATCGGGTAAAGAGAGGAATGATAAGACAGAGAGAGGGCGAGCAGGGAAAAATCAGCTTTCTCCAAGGTCAGTTAAAGCACTCAACTGTGCTAAAATAAATTAATATTTTGGCTGCAGGTTTAGTGGGGTGACATCTATCTGTGGTTTAACGTGACAAGATACATTGTGAAACTGGACGAAGGATATAGGGAGATATCTAGAAGACAAGGGGATGGAAACTAACAGGATTAGCAGGGCTAACAAGAATATATTTTCTCACATTTATTTGCCACTGTTTAGTTTTCAAAGAAAAGTAATTTGACAAAAGCAGAGAAATGCACAAAAATAAATACATAATCTGGAAAATAAACTAATATATTAAATAAGAGAATATCACAAAGTATCTGCTACTCATTTCATATTTATTATATTATTGAAGCACTAAGAATCATATAAGGCATATACACATAATAGATTCATACACATCCCTTGCATGTAAGATAATACAATATGATGTACACTATTTATGATAATGTTGCCATACTACCAGACAGGTTACATATCAGGTTGAAAGATTTCCAGTATACCACTGTCAGAAAATTTTAGATGACATGTATCCTAGAATCAGCTCCTGTTGTAATACTGCCTGAGAACTTGGGCCTAAACACAGATTGGGCTATACAGATACAGAGAGAGAGAGAGAGAGAGAGAGAGAGAAAGAGAGGGTGAAATGATAAAGGATCAAGGCAAAGATGCAGAGATATGAGAGGATCAGGTTTCTTATTTTCTTATTACTCCAGACAATCTGCACTACAGTGGAGAATGACATTTACTTGAAATAAAGACCCAATCACTGCTCAGATTTTTTTATTCTGTTTTTTCCTGAATGTCAGGTTAAGGCCTAGAATATTTCACATAGTCAAAGACAATGATTGGTGGTGGCAGGGAACATTTCAGCTGTGACTTCTCACATAAGCCGCATCTCCAGAAAACAGACAGATGGAAATCTGGTCCTAAGAAGACAAAGAATTAAAGAGAGAGGGAGAGGGAGAGAGAGAATTAAGAATGGAATAACCTGACTGCACATCTTTACACAGCTGTTTTTTTGCCAGAAGATGAATTCATATTAGTGAGGGGAATGCTCTGATTGCAAATACAGTTGTCTGTCATCACCTATTCATCAATGCACACATCTACAATTATTCTTCCCGCCATCCTCCTCCTTCTGCTCATAGAAGCAGAAAAAAAGATGATTGAATCTGTCATTTAAGAAAAAGAGAGGTTTATAGTGCCAGCATCATCCCAGAAGCTGGAGATCTATAAATCTATTTAAACAAAATGTTCCAAAACTGATATTAGCAGTTAACATGGTACTGGTTAGGGCTCCCTCTGAGGAACACAGGATGAGTGAAGTTAAGCGATTGTGTGTTTGCATGTCCGTATTAACTAGCACTATAAGCATTGTTGCTTAATAAAATGTTTAATTATTCCTCTTCTTGATCGTGATAGTTCTTTTTTCAGGATATATAATTAAACAATTATATACTTGCATATAATATGTATTTATGTATGTATAAGTATGTAGATACATTTAGAACCCTTTAGAATTGTCTATATTTGTCGATAAGTGTGACCTAAACATCATCAGTAGATTTTCAACTTACAGTAGATAAATTGAAATCATTTAAACTAGACGAAAATATTATTCTTGGTTATTTCAGTATCAGATGTGACCCAACTATGAAGCAATACATGCAACTGCATATTTCTAGTACCTGCTGATCAGCCCCATACATACTTTGATACGTGCAATTATTTAATAAACATTTCCTTAATAACTAAATGACTAGTGTTACATTTTATTATATATTCTATATTTGATATAGAGGTAGGCTCTTTCTGTGCTGCTGTTATGAGTGTAATATTTATTTGCTGTCTGTCTTTGCTCTGTTTCTGTATTAGCCTTGTTAGGAACTCTATTTGAATTTCTTCTGTCTCAAAGTTAGCCTTGTTACAGTCTCTGTTTGTATTAGCTTTGTCTTTGTGTGAGCCATGTTACTGTTTGTATCTTGCCTATTTGTATTAGCACTGTATGTTTTTGTCTCATGTAGCCACGCTGTTTACGTTGTCTCATGCCTCACCGTTCATTTTGTACCTCACCTTGTCAGTGTGTTGTTTTCCACCATGTCTATTTCCAATAAAGCACTTGCACTTATGACAGTTACTGTCTCCCCGCCCTGTACTGAACGTGACACCTTTATTCACACCTGTTTAATCAGATTAGCACTGATTTCCCAGGATTCCTATGCAGTAAAAGTGGAGTCAGTGTTAAAAAGAAAAATAAATTAATCATACCCTCCACTTCATTGCCTTCTTGATCTACTGTAATTGAGCTCCCTGGCATGTTTAATTTTTAATTAGCACTGAATTAGCAATGATAACGCAATCCCAGCATCCTTTGCTTGCAGGTGTGTCACCCCACCAAGTGAAGTGATAAATTAACACCATGGCAACCAGTGAGAGGCAAGAAACAACTCTCAAAAAAATAGGTTTGGAATAGTAACTCAATTTTCATTATGCTCTCTTTTTCTTTTGCAAATATTGAATTTTTTATTTTGTGTTATTATCTATTTATTTACTAGTTATCTGTCTAGTATCTTTAGATTTTTCTCTCTGTCTTTATATAATAAAATGTATATTATAATTTCAACATAATTTCTTTTTTTTTTTAAAGAATTTGTTGTTATTTGATGAGTCTGATGAGATGCATGCTTAAACACAACCATGTACATACAGTATGTACACATAGGCACATATGGTCTACAGCCATCACTAAAGACACATAATGAGAAATTCTGATTACTTCCATCAAAGAGAATAGGAATGTGTCTTGAGTTTAAATTGTCTTCAATCCCACCTGCAAATCATTATGTTTTCAATGCCGGGGTCACAACACAGATCTCTGCTGCATAATGATTTAATATAAGGCCTGACAGTAGAGCTGTGTTACACAGATGTGGAATTGCATGTGTTGATACAAAAAGACACTTGTATACAGAAGAGACAATAGATTACATTTGATGTGTTTATACCATATAACTGAAGGCTAGATAAACTGCAGATAAAATCTGCTAGCTTGAGCATAATAAAGCGTTTTCTATGCATATTGCACATGGTGTCCAACCATCTATGCTAATGAAAGTGTGTGGTTTGCTGATTAAACATTTTATCCCAGCTTGACTTGAATGTTTGCGTGTGTGTGTGTGTGTGTGTGTGTGTGTGTGTGTGTGTTGATCCATTTTTGACAACGTGTTTATAATACTACGTGCTATAATTCTGTCCAAAATATTTGGCATCTCTATGATTCCTTGTTGGGTTTAAGCATGACTCTCACTTTGCTCTGCTATCTAAAAGGTGTTCGAGCCACTGCAAGCGTTCCACTATTGGAATCTTTAGCAAGGAGCTCAGTCCTCAGCTACTCAACTCTGGATAGAGTCTGCTAAATGCTGTAAATATAGCCTGTAATTACGTAGCTACAACAAAATGCATGCCTATAGGGGAATGCAGGTAGGCCTGTAGAAGCGCGAACACCAGGAACGAATGAATATTAACAAATGAAGTTGACCAAAGTTGAGTTCATACATTCTTCTATGTAAGAAAAGTCAAAGTACATGTAACATACATTTTTGTTTCTTTTTTCTTTTTTAACACTGTTCAAACTTTTTCTTATTTACGGCTGTATGTGTATTCTGGTGTTCATGCCATCATGACTTGCTAGTTTGTACTAGATTAATCATTTGTCTATATGTTTCTTTTTTTCCCTTATTCACTCATTTACAGAGCAGAGAGTAAATATGCAGTTTTAGCCGACTACGGGCAGGAGTTTTGTGTGGCTCAAGCTTTCTATACCGGTCGAAGACATCCATCGAGGTGATGGATCCATATTCACAGCAATTCTTTGCATCACTCAGGTAAACCCTTGTTCAATAAACCTAGATTACGCTGAAGTCTGCCGTGGTTTGTGGTCCTTCTGTGGGTTGTGACAAGAAATCATAACCCTCACAGTACCTCCCCTCCTACCAAAATGTACCAGAAGGTGAAAGGGCTTCTACACGTTTGCAAGGTGCATAAGGTACATGTCACTGCTATGCAGAAAGATACATATAATATGTTTAATAATAGAATAATAATTTAATTTATTCTCTCTTTAATAATAGAGAACACAAAACCTCAAATAACAGAAAAATCTACTAAATACAAACACAGGAGTACACAAGAGTAATGGGCAGTTGCTAATGTTAATGTCTCAGTGAAATCCAGAAAGTAGCAAGAAACATTAGCTAGGCAATAACTTAAACTTAGAATCAGGAAACCACATATCGTTGTTGCACTGTTCAAATTAGAGTCCTTGAAGATTGTAGGAAAACTAAACAAACACGCAAAGTGTTTTGTTACTCACTTTAGAATATAAAGCAGGTAAAAAGGGGTTGAGTTATGAACAGATAATGTGTTGATATCTAGCAGGATGACTGATCACAACTCAAGATTCTGGGTGTGCATATTTGTGTTTTGCTTTCTGTGTCTATGTGTTTCAGTTGTCTTTACTTTCTTGGCCTGTTACCCTTTCCTGTCTGGTGTTCACTACATCTGTTTTCACTTTCAGTACACATCTCTCGTGTGCTGTGTCTTACAGTCTATCATGATTTCCTTCCCTCTCATTGTCTCTCACTCTGACTTTCTCTAAGGCATTATAAATCACTCTATTTTTTTCTCCCTGAACATATCCGATAAGGTTCCAGCTCTGTCAGAGACTGATATCCAACATACCTTGCTCTCATTGGATGTTGAGAGCTATGGTGGTGAGAAAAAATACACACACATTCACCTAACTGATCCATGAGCTGCTGGGGTGAAAGATATTCTTTGGGGAATGTATGGACCCATTCATTACTGACAAGCCTTGTCTTGGTCAAGACTGTGTGAGTGCATGTGCAGGTCACATTTGAGTACAAGGAGGGCATAGCATTCTTTTAAAAGTGACGTGCAGACCTGTAACACTGGGCCAGTGGGGCCATCACTCAATATGTTTGTTATAATATCTATGGTGTTGCATTTGAATTTCCTATTTAGATCTATGCAACGGTTCTAACTGTACAATCCCATGGAGCCTTGTACACATTCAACTCATTAATTACCCATAATTAGTAACTATTTCAAACACAGAAGAGCTAGTTGTAGCTTAGTGGTGTTAACAGATGAGAGAGGGTAACAATTGCACTGATGCAAGATGTGCGTATACCACAATGGCATGCCTTAACTTATGATAGCTGCATAACCGTTTTAAGTAGCTATATAATCTTAAATATTTCAATGTGTTATATGAAACCCAGGTTGCATAATGCAATATTAATTGTAAACACATTTGATGTTCTATCCAGCAAAGCAAGTACAGGAACATCTACGGTTTATACCCAAAATTGACTTTGAAATTGTGTTCCAATATTTGGGTGTACAGCATTCCAAATTTATGGGTGATGCATTATTAATAAGTGTTTTAATGTTAGTCGCATCACCCACGGGACTAATTTTGAAGTAATGTAATGTGGATTATTTCTGGGCTCCATGTGCTTCATATAACTATGAAAACAGTTGCTCATATAATTGTTGGAGAGTAAGACGCATTATTGTGAGATTTACTTTATCGACACCCTGTATATAGGTACGTATATATGTATGGTAATAATACATTTTAAGAATGAATGTTAAATCTGTCTTAGAAGTATTTTTGCCACTCAGTGAGCTTGACCCCAGGTACTTCCACAAATAGTGACATCACGTGCATTCCCTCTTTTGAGGGACTCAACGTGTGCCAAGATAATATTGCCCACACCGTTGCACCACAGTCAGTAACCTGAAACATACAAGGCAGGCTGAGTCCATGTTTTCATGTTGCTAATCCCAAATTCTGACCCTACCATTCAAGGGTCGCACCACAAATCAAGACTCCCATGATATGAGCCCATGATATCTGCAGCCTCAGTTGCCGGTTCTTAGCTGACAGTGTGTGGTACACTGTGGTATTCTGCTGTTGTATTCCATCTGCTTCAAGGTTTGCCTGTGAGCAGTTTCCTGGTGTTTCTAGTGTCCTTATTTTTTATTTATAAGTTTATTGCTTATTTTTATGGTGAATGTGTTTCAACTTTTATCTAAATCAATGGGCATACCACTTAGTGAAAACAAATGGACACAAGAGGAAGCCTGCATTTAAAATAAATGTTTTAAAGCTGTGTAACTATGACCCAAGAATTCTGATTAAAAGTCTAACTAGAGTTTCCCCAACATATATGCATATGTATTCTTAATTATGGTAAGAGCAAATGAGCAGGAGACAATACTCTTCTCCTTAACACACGTGTGCATACCCAGCATTGTCAGAGTGACCTTACAAACCTGTCACAGTTCCATAGATGGAGCTAGAGCAAATGTCAGCATGTTCCACACCACCCGCTTCCCCATAAGGATCATTAATCATGTTGCAGCAATGGGAGCAGGACGTGTGACTCTGAGAGTAGGATCCTGATGGTCTGACTGGACAAAATCCAGCAACGTGTAAAAACACCATCTCAAAGCATTTATACCATGCCTTTTTCGATTATGTGCCAAATGTAATCAAGCTACAAAAATAAGAAACATACACACACACACACACACACACAATGAATATCTGTTATGCTATCCAGGTGGGGACTTTACTGTAGCAAAGTACATGTGCTTGTACTTGTATACCATTACAGATTTGTTGATTTGCTAATAAACATTAATTTCTGCATTTCAGGTCTGCAACGTAATCTGAAAAAATTTGAGACAAGGCAATGTATAGCTAGTATTTAAGTAAAAAGCAAAATTTATGAGGCGATTTCAAACAGGTGATGTCTACAGGCAATTGTAATCATGATTTGGTAGAAGTCAAGTCAAATTTATTTATATAGTGTTTTTTACTATGGTGCATTGTCACAAATTAGCTTTACAATGCTATATTATTAATAAAATTTATTTACAGAATTGTAATTTAACATATTTTAATTTGCATTCTTGCATTCTTTCACACTGTTCCAACTTTTTCTGATTTGTTGTTGTATATCCTCCTTCATCACCCAGCATTTGAGGCAGTTCGCCATACTACAGCAAAGACAGAATTTAAACACTTACCACAAGGCCTCCATACTGAAACTCAACCTGGATTTATTGCTTACGGTGACAGGTTTGCAGTATGTAGCAGTCTTTCTCATTCACAGCACCACTGCAAACAAAAGATATGGTGGCTGGCTGTCAATGGCAGCACACGTAATGGGCTGCTTGAAAACAAATTGCCTTCTTGTCCTTGTCAGCAGATCAAACATCTACAGGTGGTCTGTCTGTTTGCCAAAATAAAGTTTTCATTCTGCTCTCAATACCCCATAATAACACAGTGAAAATAGAATTTTGGAAGTCTTTGCAAATTCATTGAAAAGGAAAATCCTTATTAAAAATTATGCCATAACGTTTACACATCTGGATTTAGGTTTTTCTGCCATTCTTCTCTGCAGATGGTTTCAAACCCTGTCAGACTGACTGGTGTCCACTGGTGGACAGCCATCTTCAGAGATACCTCAAATCTGAGCTCTGGCTGGGCTAATCAAGGACATAAAAAAGTTGCTCAGTTACTCATGCGCCTTCGCTATGTACTTAGAGTAATTATCATTTCGAAGGTGAATAATTGACCAGATTTGATGTCCCAAGGGCTCTGGTTTAGGTTTTCATTAAGAATATTTCAGTACTTTGCTACATTCATGTTTTTCAGTTTCTCTGTCCCAGTCGTGGGTCTAATTACACACCTACAGTATGATACTGCCACCACTATGCTTATATCTGTGAGATGACCAGTCCTGGTTATTCCAAAATCCTTCTATTCGGAAATTATGGAGGCCACTGTGTTCTTGGTAGCTTTCAGTAAAGCAAAATTTTAGTAGCCTTCTCAAGATCTGTCTCATAGCAATGGTCTGAATAATCATGTCCATAAATTTAAATTAATTTGAAAAACCTTCTAGTATGGAGTATACTTCTAGCATACTCAGTATGGAATATTGATTGAAGTGTAATTTATTTGTTATTATTTTAGCAAACAGCAATAACGTAACAAAATGTGAAATATTTATAAATCAGGCGCATATGTACATTATTACAGGTGTGGTCTGAGACACTGGGTCTTGCCACAAAACACGTAAAAAAAACTCCCCCTGCTTCCCTATAAAAGGCTCTCAGATGATACGTTTGTTTAGTGTACCTGTTGCCGTGAGTCTGGTGTCATGAACAAGAAAATTGGACTACTATGGACTGGAACCATATTGTCCAATGATGGTTGGGTTCACCACCATTAAGTGGTAAGAGTGTGCAGGATATACAGGGCCAGCTGCAACATATATGGGCAAAGTTGCCACAGGCTACTATAGGAAAAATGTATGCCTCCATGCCAATCTATCTTTTTCCAATAAATGTATCCTTTGGCTCTAATATGTTACCCCATCATCATTAATATGTTTCCCCAAGTTTTACCTCTTCTTTCTTAACTCAGTACTCCATAATGAGCAAGTGAAAATGATTGCATATATATATAAAGTCAGGTGGAATTAGCAATAACCACCAAGATACCAGTGCACTTTAACAATCGATTAATTATTTGTATTGTACTGTACTCTCCACAGCAAGAGTGCTGTTGTTTTCCAGCTGTTTGATCACACTGAGTACATACACATAGATGTGCTTCATTGAGCAAAGACTATAATGTTTGGTTTTCATAATTCAGCCCTCCAGTCTATGTACCATATGTTTAAATGAGTGTCAGTGTATCATTAGTCAAGATGAGAGCCATCAAGGGGAACGGGATGATCTTATAAGCATCCCTTCATAAACTGACAGTGGAAGTCAGATGACAAATGTTCCATATGTTTATGGTCCATTTGTGTCTTTGTTTCAATGCCTCTCCCCATATCTTTTATCTATAGGAATTATTTAAAAACAGACTGTACATATGTAATACGCCTCATTATTGATACAATCATAAATTGAATAACAAATTTGCCATTTGCAAGGAATATTGAAGGCACATACATAAGGTACGCTACACAACGATCATGCTAATTATATTAAAAAAACAGTGCTTTTAAGTAGCAGCATAAATCATACCGTTTTTAATATGGTATATTTTACTAATTTGTTATTTCTCTTTTTTCTCTCCCTCTTCTCTGAGCTCTGTCTATTTCACATACACAGATCTGAACTTTCACACTTCAAATGCAAATGGATTTTGCTGCTGATTTCTTGGCATTGTTCAGTCTTCATATCCAACCCCTCTACCCGCTGTTGCCATGCCAACTAATTATTATTTCTAGTGCTTGGTTGAACTTGCCAGTTAAGTCTTTAGAGCAGGATCCTAAGATACAGCATCTCACAAGGTTCACATCTCTTTTAATAATTGCAATTGTTCATTACATTTAAGAAAGATAGGTCTGTTAGTCACTCATTTGACTTTTGTTCTGTGTGGTGACAGTCTTGTGTATGTATTTTTGAATTATGCAGATACAAAGCTCTTTTTGTTGCTAATTTGTTAGATACTTTTGTTCGACTTGTGTGGGGTGTGTGTGTGTGTGTGTGTGTGTGTGTGTGTGTGTGTGTGTTTTCCAGATTCAGCTACACTATACAGTGATAGACTGGTACCCAACCCAGGGTATGCTTATGCATGCTCCCTGTGTCCTCTGGGGTTAGCTATAAATAAAGCGTTGTCTGTCTATGTTGTTCACCATTTTCATGTGTCACATTTATTATTATATATGATATCAAAATAAGTTACCAGTGTTTTTTCTTCAGATAAATTCCAATACACATGATATATCTACCTTATGAATTCTACTTGAGCGTAAACAATGTATGTCACAGCATGACGAAACTAAATGTAACATATTTTGTACAACCTTTTCTATCTGCATGTTACACTGCATTGATTATCTGGGCATCAGGTCTACATATAATTAAAATATAATTGAAATGAAAGCTTTATTTCATAATTGATATCTGGTCATTGGCATATTTCAGTCTACATTCATTATGAAAGATACTAACCTGAAAGAAACATAATTACAAAATTAGCATTTGTCATAAATACTAGTGCATTACATATTATGCATGGCAAAGAAGTATACCTGTCAGCATATAATCAATCAGCCTTAATAGTGACCTATACTTACATACTATTTAGTGCAATTATCTGTATATAAGATTTGTGACATGGCTGGTTTTTTTTTTTCAAATAGGCTGCTCTGCCATGTTTGTTGCAAAATAAGCCTTGTTGGTGCAATGGTTGGAGGCTGAGAATTGTTATCCAGTAGATACACCTCAAACGTTCCAATAACTCAGTAAATTGAAATGGCTGTGATGCCTTCAGGTCCAGATAAAATGAACAATAAATTAATTGTCTTAGCAATTCAAGATTTATTGAGGTTTAAACAGCATATTTGGTTGTTAATCAAAATAATGTCTAATTTACATGGTGGATTATATAGCAGTTTTGAGTAAAGTCAAATGTCACGGTCAAATTTATTTATACAGCACTTTTTAAAATGGTTAATTGTCTTAAAGCAGCTTTACAATATTATGTTATCTTAAAAGGCCAGTCCCACACTGAGCAAGCCCAGGGTGACTTTGGAAAGGAAAAAAACTCCCTGATGTAGAAGGAAGAAACCTTGGTAGGACCAAGGCTCGAAAAGGGACCCTTTTTATTAGATATTGTGTCCTCAGTGGAGTCCTTAGAGGCACATCATCTCCTAATAACTGAATGATGGAGGGAGTTATTGCACTCTGGTGTGGCCTGGTTATGGTGGAACTGGTTTCTATAGATGAAAACCTGTATAGTGATACCGAGATGGAGGAACATCTAAGTGTGTGGGGATGGATCTGGTACTGGAACATCAGGTCGAAGAGTAAAAAGAAAATGCAGTTACTTTTTGGTTAGGAGTCTATTAATAATCATGATGCCATGTGCAGCATGAGACTCTGGCAGTATTAACTATAGCAGCACAGCTTAGAAAGAGGAGAACCAGAAAATAACCAGATGGTAATGCTGCCAAGATGCAAGAGCCAACCCGAACCATGCCTCCCTGTCTTACCTTGTGCGTGTGGCTGAAATGGACACTGATGCTCATAGGGATGTTAAATAAAACAAATAAACAAACATAAACAAACAGTATGTGTTTATTCACATTTCTTGTAACGTATTTTTGGAAGTGTACTACGTATACCTATCATGAGCTAGCTTTCTGTGTTTGAGGGTGGCTTGGATAGATGAACTACATTTCAGTGGCTGGTAATTCTGTTTGCGGCTTGGCTACTGGCTTGAATGTTAATAAAAATCTGATCGCAAGCAAAGTTTCTATCTCAGATGCTGTGCTATAAATCAGAGCACAATTTTGAATCACCAATATAAGCTTACTTTGCTATTAGAGATGCATAGACATGTATGGAGTTTTTTTAGTGTGATTGCTGTTGTAGGAAAACAATGTTCAACTACAATTAAACAACCACTATGCGGTGTCTCAATTTATATACAGATATTACAAAAACATAACACAGAGCTACATTAAAGGCATTCACTAGTTGTGGCAGGTTTGTTTTTATATGCAAGAAAAGATCTAATGTGCAAAAACGCACAGTGAGGATGTTTTTTACCATAGGGACACCCCTGGACTGGGGTGAAAAGGAAAAGATCCATCCTAATCCAAAGGAGCACCACAGACTTGGAAGCCAGGCACAGAAGGGAGATCTCAACCAACATCTGTAACCAATGTGGGTGTGCAACCTGCACTTCTGGCAACAACCCACCCTAGAGTTATGAAGTTTATGAACCAAACATCATTACCTACAAAACCTGGGAACAACTCCAATTGGGTATTAAAAGAGAACTTCAAAACTCAAACTTCAATGTGCCAGAGGTATGGATGGGTCTGAGGGTTGCCATGTGTATCCCAGACGAGGGGTGATTCCATGTTACATGTTAAGTGCAGGACATTAATGTGGTACAAGGCATTATAGTCCAGATGTTTTGTTAATGTTCCTTAAAAATAAGTTCTAAATTGCACATGAAGGTGAGTGAGAGGTGGTTTAGATGGTCTTTGTTGAAGAAGCTGTTGTAATGACAAGCTGTTGTGTTGCCACTGTAGTGTTTAAAATGTGTTTAAAATTTAAAGAGGAGGTGGGTAACAACAATGTGATGGAGACCTGTCAGTGATGGTACATTAAGCCTTAAGGTCCTTTGTTGGCAAGGCATTTTATGTTCTCCTCCCACTTTAGTGTGCTTGTAATAGTGAAGCCCAGTAATCTAAAGGATTTCTCAATGTTATCAGTTGTGACATTGACACTGACTGGTGTGATACCAACAACCTGGTCTATAATTTTTTCACCTCACTCACTTCAACTCCCACTTCTCGCAGGCTTGTCTCAAACATTTATGACAAACTCATGGTTAATGTTTGGTTAATGTTAATGGTTAATGTTTGCTTAGAATAGAACAAGTCTGGATGTCTGGAGATCAAGATCTCTCTATTGAGAGTGGTATTTTGGATTGGAATCTAATTTGGAAGAACATTTGCTCCTCTTCTAGAAACTTTGCACGTCAGTTAATATAGTGTAAATTTGCGCATAGATTTTACATTATCCCTCTGAGCGTTCCACATGAAAATCTGTAGGCACAATTATACACACTTCTGGCAGTGCCCACCAGTAGTGCAAATATGCAAAATCTTTATTATTCTTTCTGGTATTCCTTGCTGATCTTCGATCTGCCACTACCTCCAATGCTGTTCTTAATGAATGAGATCTCGGCACTAAATCTCACTTTCTGAAAAGAAAATAGTACCGGCTAAATCCACTACAGGTAAGTAAAGAATCTTAAATTTTCTTTATGAACTACGAATGAACAATAAATCTATATTTATGCACTTTTGCATGGAGATGCCAGAACAAGCACAGGAGACATGTGGACTAAGGCTATTGATCACCCCGCGATTACACTAATTGAAAGGACATAGTGCTAAATCAAAGCCATTTCACCCAACCAAGTATATGCGTGTTATATTTGATGATAAGTCTTTTGAGACCAACTCTCCTTTCTGTTATCATTCTGTTTAGTTTTTTTATATATATTTTATGTGCATCATTGTGTTTGTACAGAATCTCAAGATAGTGTAATAAACAATATTGTATTATATCATTTCATGGAACACCACTTAAGCTATGACCCATTTATACCACGTAAAGCAGTCATTTTACAGCTTGTATAATAGTGTAAATTTGCTGTGCCCATCAAAATAATGTCTAAACTGCTAGCAACAAAAGTGAGTACACCCATAAGTGAAATGGGCAAATTGTTTCCAAAGTGTCAATATTTTTTGTGGCCACCATTATGTTCCACAACTACCTTAACTCTCTTGGAGATGGAGTTCATCATACCTTCACAGGTTGCCACTGGAATCTTTTTACCCTCAATTTCTGTAGCAAGGCAGTGGTCATCTGGGAGGTGTATTTTGAATTTGTTATCATGTTGAAATACTGCCCTGTGTCCCAATTTCTGAAAGGAGGGGATCATGCTATGTATGTCACAGTTCATGTTGCCATTCATGGTTCCCTCAATGAACTGTAGCTCCCCACAATCAGAGGCACTCGTGCAGCCCCAAAACATTGACATTCCCATCGTCATAATACAGTGTAGACAAGACACACTTGTCTTTGTACTTGTTATATGGTTGCCACCACACACCTTCTGAAACAAATAAGTTTATTTTGGTCTCATCGGACCTAAGTATATGGTTCTAGTAATCCATGTCCTTAGTATGCTTGTCTTCAGCAAACTGTTTGTGGACTATCTTGTTCTGGGACAAACACCAGGCAAACCAGTTTAATACAGTGTGCAGTGTATGGTCCGGGAGGCTGACAGGCTGAGCAATGCTGGCAGCGCTCCTATTTTCAAAAGCCAACCTCTGGATTTGACACATACACTCATATTCTTTTTTGGATCATGATGAGGCCTGTTTTGAGTGGAACTTGTCCTGTTAAACTGATGTATGATCTTGCTGCCATGCTACAGCTCACTGTCTTGGTTTTGGCAATCTTCTTATAGCCAATGCTATCAATATGTAGAGCAACATTTTTTTTTCATATCCTCAGAGAGTCCTTTGCCCTGAGGTGCCATGTTGAACTTCCAGTGGCAAATATGAGAGTGTGAGAGTGATAACACCAAATTAATCACACCTGATTCCCACTTACACCAGAGACCTTGTAACACTAACGAGTCACATTATACAGGGGAGGGAAATTTGCTAATTTGCATAATTTTTCCATTTTCACTTGGGGTGTACTCAGTTTTGTTGCAAGCTGTTTAGACATTAATGCCTGTGTTTTGAGTTATTATGAAGGGAAAAGCAAATTGACACTTTTATACAAACAGTAGACTGTCTACATTGTGTCAATGTGTCATAACTTCAAACCTCAGCGTTGTCCCATATATATATATATATATATATATATATATATATATATATATATAATACACAGTAATATATAATAATAATATAAAATATTAAATATTAAACAGAG